>JAUCBJ010007801.1:0-43999 GCA_032718475.1 Nemertoderma westbladi
GATAATGATAATGATAATGATATAACATAATTTATGTTATTTTTTGGTATATTTATTTTTTTATGTTAATTTGTGCAGTTTCTATCATTTATAATATATATATACAATCATTTCGTAATGTTAATATTTTGGAATAAAACTACATACATACTTGTTGCAAAGTACATTACAATGTTCTGATCCTCGTGGCTTTATTTTCACTCACTCACTAACGTTCGTTCGTGTAACAAAGCCACTCGGATCATCACACTGTAAAGTGCTACTTTACACACAAGTATGTAAATAGTTATTATTTTATAAGATATTTTTAAAATGTTTTTCAATTGAGTACTAACAACACCAAATTTATATTTGGATTGGTAGGTTTGACTAATTTTAATAATCATGTAACTCAAACTCAAAGGCAAATTACCCTAAGTCACGTACTTTGTAGATTTTCGAATAATAATAATAGCATTGGGTCATCATCGGGGGTTTTACATTTCGTGTTGAAAGTATTAAATTTGGAAATATTTTATATATATAATATTATATATGTGGAGTTTCGGATGATAATAATTACCAATTAATAATCACCGCGTTTTTTTTTAATTTCTAAATGTCTCGAACGTGGTTGCCAAATGCATAGAAAATGACATACCACCTATTTCAGAAGATTATATAGAATTATTTTGACGCTTCTTTACATCTTGCTTTACCTATCTTTACATTGCTTCTTCACTTCTACATTTTAAAAATTTCACTAAAAACAATACAACTCATTTTATTCATTATTTTCATTTTTGGAAGGTGAATGGTGAATTTTTGGAAGGTATCCGAAGGTGAAGACCTTCGGATACGCAAGAGGAAGGCATGGGCAGCGTTAAATAGTCTGTCCAGGATTTGGAAATCTTATAGAATAAAACGGAACCTTAAGGTTCGATTATTTATGGCAGCAGTAGTACCAGTACTTTTATATGGGAGTCTATTCTGGGCTCTAACTGCAGTGGTTACCAAATCTCTGGATGGCACTTTCACAAGAATGCTGCGCCGTGTTTATTGTGTCAAGTACAATGAACAGATCTCCCACCAGACTCTATGCAACATTGGAGGTGTTCCAATAATCTACCCTAGCTTGACACTTGAAAGGAACCGCCTCCGCTTTGCATGACATTGCTTTCGGCGTGAGGTCCACCCAGTGCATAATCTTGTGCTTTGCCGGCCTCATGGAGCGAATAAGCATGGTGGACAGCCCATGACTTTCTCGAGACGCATCTTAAAGGACACTGGCCTTGAAGATGCGGATGATCTAGCAAATGTCATGGGTGATAGGTAGTTGTGGCGGCGCAATTTTGTTGACAAGCCGGCACAGCATTCTTAATATAAATGTAATATATATATAATGCAGCTGCAATGCAGCATGCCGATCGTAGTAGTTCATTTTTGGAGCCCGCATGTTCATTTACAAAATCTTATTTTAAGACTCTTTTACTATTTTCATTTTCTGTTATTAATAAATTGGCAATTTTGTTAAAAAAACATTTAAATTTTAAAATGTAAAAACCATGAGGTTTATATTTTTCTTTAAAAAATGGGGAAATATTATGAAATCAAGAAAACTACCTGAAATTTATTGAAGCAAATGAAACTTCCTTACATATTAAGCAATAATTATAAAATCAGTAATTACAAAAAAACAAAATGTGGTTTCCATATAATTGCGTTTCGGAAAAAACTATTATTAGTATTCTTTATTGAAGAGTTGACATGAGTATACCCTACCATCAAAACAAGTCCAAATAAAAGTGAAACAAATACGACATAATAAATATAAAATACAATAGCCCTTTCTTGACTTCCAAAAAATTCCCAAATCCCAAATTACTCCCAAAAATAAAACTATAACCTGTTATATTGAATATAGTTTATTGTTTTGATTAGAATAGCATGCGACTGTAAACTGCTCATTTCCCTTAATTGATAATTTGACATTGAGGCGAGATATTAATTCGCCGAGTAAGAATTTGCCTTAAATCCACCCCCCCCCCTCCCCCCCCCCCCCCGCCCCCCCTACTATAATAATACACTGGAATAATCATTCACCAAACCTCTGGTTCCGGCTCCGGCTCCGTCTTTGTCTCCGGCAGGAGCTCATATTGTAACCCGGAGGAACCTCCGGGCTTCGGCTCCTGATGAAATTTTAGCTCTGTCGCATCCCTAGTATGTACCATCAAGAGATCTGATGAATCCTGCGAGCATCCTGGTGTATGTACAGTATGTACCGTCAAGAGATGTGGTGAATTCTGCGAGCATCCTGGTGTATGTACAGTAACGCTTTCAAATAACGTCCTATTGGATCCTAATAGGATCCTAATAGGAACCTAATAGGAAATAAATAACCTTTAGGAAATCACTTGGAATTTGCCTGATGCAAGTCTACCTAGAGCGGCTAAATATCAAAGCTTAGAAGTGTCTGTCAATCAACCTCCCGGGATAGCTGAAAGTGGTAAAGAGAGCCGCTTTGTCTAGTGGTTGAGTTGTATTTCCCTTCCCCTGACCTATCTTACAACAACGATACTCCCCACCCCATAGGCTAATGTTAAATATGCAAGACACCTACTGGCTTTAACTCAACATCTGGACACATTAACTACCATACAGTAAAGGTATCGCCGCTTGTGTAAAATAGGCCCGCCAACACGTTGAGTGAGCCTCAACAAGTAGTTGGGCTGCTAAAGCGTAATCTGATTGTATTCGGACGTCAAACTTTTAATAATTTTATTTAAATTATTGTGCGAACTTTTTAGATCTGGCGATTTTACCATTTCCATGGTATAATAAATATAATTTATAATTAATATTAATATCAATATGCCAAGAGGTTAAGTTTATTACAAACCACTAAACTCATAAGGGTCTGTTAATTCCTGTAGGATGTTATGTCATTTATTTTTCGTAGTGGTAGTGATACGGATTGTGACATGTTGCTGAATCTGCTTGGAGAGAGTGTAATGTGCTTTGTGGGTGTAGCAAATATAGCATTCAATATTACATACATTTATTTAGTCGCCCAGTTTTAGCCCCTGTCTAATTATTAATTAAACTAATAAACTAAAATAAACTAATATTTATTCTATTAATAATTACACAAACATTGTGTTTTACTCTTTATTACTCAAAATATGTTCAATAGTTATAAATACAGTGTGTGATCCTACAGTTATTTGTAAGTTCAATACGATTTTAAATTATTCCAGAGCCCACCAGCAGCCCACGGACGTTAACTATGTGCGGATGTGTGTGGATTTCATCTATTAGAGTTTATATTTTAAATATTATTTACGTCAGAGGCTGGCAATACAAGGTACAGTAAGAGTGTAATCTTCCATCGACAACCATACCTCAATGTAATGAACTGAACACTACGCAAACTTTAGGCTGTGTCTACTCCATTCTATACAACTTAATGATTGACAGGATAGAGAAGAAGTGGACCAGCACAAGCATAGTCTGAGTCAGTCCACCTTCCAGACATCAAAGTAAGCGCCGATTTCCAAGTAAATTCCTAATGAAATCCAAGTCAAATCCTAAGTGCCTCCAAGTCTGGAATTTGGGCTAAATTTCATTTCCAATTAAATCCTAACTCCAATAGTAGTGAATCAGTGACTTGGATCCTAATAGGATCCTATTAGGAACCAATACGACGTTATTTGAAAGCGGTACTGTATGTACCGTCAAGAGATGTGGTAAATCCTGCGAGCATCCTGGTGTATGTACAGTATGTACCGTCAAGAGATGTGGTGAATTCTGCGAGCATCCTGGTGTATGTATGTACCGTCAAGAGATGTGGTGAATCCTGCGAGCATCCTGGTGTATGTACAGTATGTACCGTCAAGAGATGTGGTGAATTCTGCGAGCATCCTGGTGTATGTATGTACCGTCAAGAGATGTGGTGAATCCTGCGAGCATCCTGGTGTATGTATGTGTATCCTGGTGTATGTATGTACCATCAAGAGATCTGGTGAATCCTGCGAGCATCCTGGTGTATGTATGTACCGTCAAGAGATCTGGTGAATCCTGCGAGCATCCTGGTGTATGTACAGTATGTACCATCAAGAGATCTGATGAATCCTGCGAGCATCCTGGTGTATGTATGTACCGTCAAGAGATCTGGTGAATCCTGCGAGCATCCTGGTGTATGTACAGTATGTACCGTCAAGAGATGTGGTGAATCCTGCGAGCATCCTGGTGTATGTACAGTATGTACCGTCAAGAGATCTGGTGAATCCTGCGAGCATCTTGGTGTATGTATGTACCGTCAAGAGATCTGGTGAATCCTGCGAGCATCCTGGTGTATGTACAGTATGTACCGTCAAGAGATGTGGTGAATCCTGCGAGCATCCTGGTGTATGTATGTACCGTCAAGAGATCTGGTGAATCCTGCGAGCATCATGGTGTATGTATGTACCGTCAAGAGATCTGGTGAATCCTGCGAGCATCATGGTGTATGTATGTACCGTCAAGAGATCTGGTGAATCCTGCGAGCATCCTGGTGTATGTACAGTATGTACCGTCAAGAGATGTGGTGAATCCTGCGAGCATCCTGGTGTATGTATGTACTATCAAGAGATCTGGTGAATCCTGCGAGCATCCTGGTGTATGTACAGTATGTACCGTCAAGAGATGTGGTGAATCCTGCGAGCATCCTGGTGTATGTATGTACCGTCAAGAGATCTGGTGAATCCTGCGAGCATCATGGTGTATGTATGTGTATCCTGGTGTATGTATGTGTATCCTAGCGTATGTATGTACCGACAAGAGATCTGGTGAATTCTGTGAGCATCCTGGTGTATGTATGTGTATCCTGGTGTATGTATGTGTATCCTAGCGTATGTATGTACCGTCAAGAGATCTGGTGAATTCTGCGAGCATCCTGGTGTATGTATGTACCGTCAAGAGATCTGGTGAATCCTGCGAGCATCCTGGTGTATGTATGTGTATCCTGGTGTATGTATGTGTATCCTAGCGTATGGATGTACCGTCAAGAGATCTGGTGAATCCTGCGAGCATCCTGGTGTATGTACAGTATGTACCATCAAGAGATCTGGTGAATCCTGCGAGCATCCTGGTGTATGTATGTACCGTCAAGAGATCTGGTGAATCCTGCGAGCATCCTGGTGTATGTACAGTATGTACCGTCAAGAGATCTGGTGAATCCTGCGAGCATCCTGGTGTATGTACAGTATGTACCGTCAAGAGATCTGGTGAATCCTGCGAGCATCCTGGTGTATGTATGTACCGTCAAGAGATCTGGTGAATCCTGCGAGCATCCTGGTGTATGTATGTGTATCCTGGTGTATGTATCTACCATCAATAGATCTGGTGAATTATGCGAGCATCCTGGTGTATGTATGTACCGTCAAGAGATCTGGTGAATCCTGCCAGCATCCTGGTGTATGTATGTACCGTCAAGAGAGCTGGTGAATCCTGCGAGCATTCTGGTGTATGTATGTACCGTCAAGAGATCTGGTGAATCCTGCGAGCATCCTGGTGTATGTATGTGTATCCTGGTGTATGTATGTACCGTCAAGAGATCTGGTGAATCCTGCGAGCATCCTGGTGTATGTACAGTATGTACCGTCAAGAGATCTGGTGAATTCTGCGAGCATCCTGGTGTATGTATGTACCGTTAAGAGATCTGGTGAATCCTGCGAGCATCCTGGTGTATGTATGTGTATCCTGGTGTATGTATGTGTATCCTAGCGTATGTATGTACCGTCAAGAGATCTGGAGAATCCTGCGAGCATCCTGGTGTATGTATGTACCGTCAAGAGATCTGGTGAATCCTGCGAGCATCCTGGTGTATGTACAGTATGTACCATCAAGAGATCTGGTGAATCCTGCGAGCATCCTGGTGTATGTATGTACCGTCAAGAGATCTGGTGAATCCTGCGAGCATCCTGGTGTATGTACAGTATGTACCGTCAAGAGATCTGGTGAATTCTGCGAGCATCCTGGTGTATGTATGTACCGTCAAGAGATCTGGTGAATCCTGCGAGCATCCTGGTGTATGTATGTGTATCCTGGTGTATGTATGTACCGTCAAGAGATCTGGTGAATCCTGCGAGCATCCTGGTGTATGTACAGTATGTACCATCAAGAGATCTGGTGAATCCTGCGAGCATCCTGGTGTATGTATGTACCGTCAAGAGATCTGGTGAATCCTGCGAGCATCCTGGTGTATGTACAGTATGTACCGTCAAGAGATCTGGTGAATTCTGCGGGCATCCTGGTGTATGTATGTACCGTCAAGAGATCTGGTGAATTCTGCGAGCATCCTGGTGTATGTATGTGTATCCTGGTGTATGTATGTACCGTCAAGAGATCTGGTGAATCCTGCGAGCATCCTGGTGTATGTACAGTATGTACCGTCAAGAGATCTGGTGAATTCTGCGAGCATCCTGGTGTATGTATGTACCGTCAAGAGATCTGGTGAATCCTGCGAGCATCCTGGTGTATGTATGTGTATCCTGGTGTATGTATGTGTATCCTAGCGTATGTATGTACCGTCAAGAGATCTGGTGAATCCTGCGAGCATCCTGGTGTATGTACAGTATGTACCATCAAGAGATCTGGTGAATCCTGCGAGCATCCTGGTGTATGTATGTACCATCAAGAGATCTGGTGAATCCTGCGAGCATCCTGGTGTATGTATGTACCGTCAAGAGATCTGGTGAATCCTGCGAGCATCCTGGTGTATGTATGTACCGTCAAGAGATCTGGTGAATCCTGCGAGCATCCTGGTGTATGTATGTGTATCCTGGTGTATGTATGTGTATCCTAGCGTATGTATGTACCGTCAAGAGATCTGGTGAATTCTGTGAGCATCCTGGTGTATGTATGTGTATCCTGGTGTATGTATGTGTATCCTAGCGTATGTATGTACCGTCAAGAGATCTGGTGAATTCTGCGAGCATCCTGGTGTATGTATGTACCGTCAAGAGATCTGGTGAATCCTGCGAGCATCCTGGTGTATGTATGTGTATCCTGGTGTATGTATGTGTATCCTAGCGTATGTATGTACCGTCAAGAGATCTGGTGAATCCTGCGAGCATCCTGGTGTATGTACAGTATGTACCATCAAGAGATCTGGTGAATCCTGCGAGCATCCTGGTGTATGTATGTACCGTCAAGAGATCTGGTGAATCCTGCGAGCATCCTGGTGTATGTACAGTATGTACCGTCAAGAGATCTGGTGAATCCTGCGAGCATCCTGGTGTATGTACAGTATGTACCGTCAAGAGATCTGGTGAATCCTGCGAGCATCCTGGTGTATGTATGTACCGTCAAGAGATCTGGTGAATCCTGCGAGCATCCTGGTGTATGTATGTACCGTCAAGAGATCTGGTGAATCCTGCGAGCATCCTGGTGTATGTATGTGTATCCTGGTGTATGTATCTACCATCAATAGATCTGGTGAATTATGCGAGCATCCTGGTGTATGTATGTACCGTCAAGAGATCTGGTGAATCCTGCCAGCATCCTGGTGTATGTATGTACCGTTAAGAGAGCTGGTGAATCCTGCGAGCATTCTGGTGTATGTATGTACCGTCAAGAGATCTGGTGAATCCTGCGAGCATCCTGGTGTATGTATGTGTATCCTGGTGTATGTATGTACCGTCAAGAGATCTGGTGAATCCTGCGAGCATCCTGGTGTATGTACAGTATGTACCGTCAAGAGATCTGGTGAATTCTGCGAGCATCCTGGTGTATGTATGTACCGTCAAGAGATCTGGTGAATCCTGCGAGCATCCTGGTGTATGTATGTGTATCCTGGTGTATGTATGTGTATCCTAGCGTATGTATGTACCGTCAAGAGATCTGGAGAATCCTGCGAGCATCCTGGTGTATGTATGTACCGTCAAGAGATCTGGTGAATCCTGCGAGCATCCTGGTGTATGTACAGTATGTACCATCAAGAGATCTGGTGAATCCTGCGAGCATCCTGGTGTATGTATGTACCGTCAAGAGATCTGGTGAATCCTGCGAGCATCCTGGTGTATGTACAGTATGTACCGTCAAGAGATCTGGTGAATTCTGCGAGCATCCTGGTGTATGTATGTACCGTCAAGAGATCTGGTGAATCCTGCGAGCATCCTGGTGTATGTATGTGTATCCTGGTGTATGTATGTACCGTCAAGAGATCTGGTGAATCCTGCGAGCATCCTGGTGTATGTACAGTATGTACCGTCAAGAGATCTGGTGAATTCTGCGAGCATCCTGGTGTATGTATGTACCGTCAAGAGATCTGGTGAATCCTGCGAGCATCCTGGTGTATGTATGTGTATCCTGGTGTATGTATGTGTATCCTAGCGTATGTATGTACCGTCAAGAGATCTGGTGAATCCTGCGAGCATCCTGGTGTATGTACAGTATGTACCATCAAGAGATCTGGTGAATCCTGCGAGCATCCTGGTGTATGTATGTACCATCAAGAGATCTGGTGAATCCTGCGAGCATCCTGGTGTATGTATGTACCGTCAAGAGATCTGGTGAATCCTGCGAGCATCCTGGTGTATGTATGTACCGTCAAGAGATCTGGTGAATCCTGCGAGCATCCTGGTGTATGTATGTGTATCCTGGTGTATGTATGTGTATCCTAGCGTATGTATGTACCGTCAAGAGATCTGGTGAATCCTGCGAGCATCCTGGTGTATGTATGTACCGTCAAGAGATCTGGTGAATCCTGCGAGCATCCTGGTGTATGTACAGTATGTACCATCAAGAGATCTGGTGAATCCTGCGAGCATCCTGGTGTATGTATGTACCGTCAAGAGATCTGGTGAATCCTGCGAGCATCCTGGTGTATGTACAGTATGTACCGTCAAGAGATCTGGTGAATTCTGCGAGCATCCTGGTGTATGTATGTACCGTCAAGAGATCTGGTGAATCCTGCGAGCATCCTGGTGTATGTATGTGTATCCTGGTGTATGTATGTGTATCCTAGCGTATGTATGTACCGTCAAGAGATCTGGTGAATCCTGCGAGCATCCTGGTGTATGTACAGTATGTACCATCAAGAGATCTGGTGAATCCTGCGAGCATCCTGGTGTATGTATGTACCATCAAGAGATCTGGTGAATCCTGCGAGCATCCTGGTGTATGTATGTACCGTCAAGAGATCTGGTGAATCCTGCGAGCATCCTGGTGTATGTATGTACCGTCAAGAGATCTGGTGAATCCTGCGAGCATCCTGGTGTATGTACAGTATGTACCGTCAAGAGATGTGGTGAATCCTGCGAGCATCCTAGTGTATGTACAGTATGTACCGTCAAGAGATGTGGTGAATCCTGCGAGCATCCTGGTGTATGTATGTACCATCAAGAGATCTGGTGAATCCTGCGAGCATCCTGGTGTATGTATGTGTATCCTGGTGTATGTATGTGTATCCTAGCGTAAGTATGTACCGTCAAGAGATCTGGTGAATCCTGCGAGCATCCTGGTGTATGTACAGTATGTACCATCAAGAGATCTGGTGAATCCTGCGAGCATCCTGGTGTATGTATGTACCATCAAGAGATCTGGTGAATCCTGCGAGCATCCTGGTGTATGTATGTACCGTCAAGAGATCTGGTGAATCCTGCGAGCATCCTGGTGTATGTATGTACCGTCAAGAGATCTGGTGAATCCTGCGAGCATCCTGGTGTATGTACAGTATGTACCGTCAAGAGATGTGGTGAATCCTGCGAGCATCCTGGTGTATGTACAGTATGTACCGTCAAGAGATGTGGTGAATCCTGCGAGCATCCTGGTGTATGTACAGTATGTACCGTCAAGAGATGTGGTGAATCCTGCGAGCATCCTGGTGTATGTATGTACCATCAAGAGATCTGGTGAATCCTGCGAGCATCCTGGTGTATGTATGTACCGTCAAGAGATCTGATGAATCCTGCGAGCACTATGGTGTATGTATGTACCGTCAAGAGATCTGGTGAATCCTGCGAGCATCCTGGTGTATGTACAGTATGTACCGTCAAGAGATCTGGTGAATCCTGCGAGCATCCTGGTGTATGTACAGTATGTACCGTCAAGAGATGTGGTGAATCCTGCGAGCATCCTGGTGTATGTATGTACCATCAAGAGATCTGGTGAATCCTGCGAGCATCCTGGTGTATGTATGTACCGTCAAGAGATCTGGTGAATCCTGCGAGCATCCTGGTGTATGTACAGTATGTACCATCAAGAGATCTGGTGAATCCTGCGAGCATCCTGGTGTATGTATGTACCATCAAGAGATCTGGTGAATCCTGCGAGCATCCTGGTGTATGTATGTACCGTCAAGAGATCTGATGAATCCTGCGAGCACTATGGTGTATGTATGTACCGTCAAGAGATCTGGTGAATCCTGCGAGCATCCTGGTGTATGTACAGTATGTACCGTCAAGAGATCTGGTGAATCCTGCGAGCATCCTGGTGTATGTACAGTATGTACCGTCAAGAGATGTGGTGAATCCTGCGAGCATCCTGGTGTATGTATGTACCATCAAGAGATCTGGTGAATCCTGCGAGCATCCTGGTGTATGTATGTACCGTCAAGAGATCTGATGAATCCTGCGAGCACTATGGTGTATGTATGTACCGTCAAGAGATGTGGTGAATCCTGCGAGCATCCTGGTGTATGTATGTACCGTCAAGAGATCTGGTGAATCCTGCGAGCATCATGGTGTATGTATGTGTATCCTGGTGTATGTATGTGTATCCTAGCGTATGTATGTACCGTCAAGAGATCTGGTGAATCCTGTTAGCATCCTGGTGTATGTATGTATATCCTGGTGTATGTATGTGTATCCTATCGTATGTATGTACCGTCAAGAGATCTGGTGAATCCTGCGAGCATCCTGGTGTATGTATGTACCGTCAAGAGATCTGGTGAATCCTGCGAGCATCATGGTGTATGTATGTACCGTCAAGAGATCTGGTGAATCCTGCGAGCATCCTGGTGTATGTATGTACCGTCAAGAGATCTGGTGAATCCTGCGAGCATCCTGGTGTATGTATGTACCGTCAAGAGATCTGGTAAATCCTGCGAGCATCCTGGTGTATGTACAGTATGTACCATCAAGAGATCTGGTGAATCCTGCGAGCACTATGGTGTATGTATGTACCGTCAAGAGATCTGGTGAATCCTGCGAGCATCCTGGTGTATGTACAGTATGTACCGTCAAGAGATGTGGTGAATCCTGCGAGCATCCTGGTGTATGTATGTACCGTCAAGAGATCTGGTGAATCCTGCGAGCATCATGGTGTATGTATGTGTATCCTGGTGTATGTATGTGTATCCTAGCGTATGTATGTACCGTCAAGAGATCTGGTGAATTCTGCGAGCATCCTGGTGTATGTATGTACCGTCAAGAGATCTGGTGAATCCTGCGAGCATCCTGGTGTATGTATGTGTATCCTGGTGTATGTATGTGTATCCTATCGTATGTATGTACCGTCAAGAGATCTGGTGAATTCTGCGAGCATCCTGGTGTATGTATGTACCGTCAAGAGATCTGGTGAAAAAAAAAACAAGACATTTACGATTCAACAAATCAATCAAAATACAAATTGTACATATATACAAGAGCGATAAA
Organism: Nemertoderma westbladi; assembly: GCA_032718475.1. Lineage (NCBI taxonomy): Eukaryota > Metazoa > Xenacoelomorpha > Nemertodermatida > Nemertodermatidae > Nemertoderma > Nemertoderma westbladi. The sequence goes on from JAUCBJ010007801.1 coordinate 11,616, forward strand.
AGATATTGAAAGCTCTAAACTTAAAGTAGCCTAGTTTGTTCATTAACTATCACATTAAGTAATCGCTAAAAGGTGTTTTCAGATTTGAAATCCTCGTTAAACACTTTTCTAGAAAAATAAAAAACAAATATCTATAATCTTGACCCCCCCCCCCCCCCCCCCCCCCCTCCCCTAAATCGTTTTGTAAAACCCTAGAAAGAATTCTTAGTGTTTTTTTTGTTACTCATAAATCGGGTTTCTTAAAGGACCAGGTTTAGCGAAAACATGTGGAGTGGAATTACAAAATTTGATATTTTATGGTCGCTAAACCACTCCTCACTCAGTAGTAGTTCTAATGATGACATACTATTCGAGTATTCATATAGTGCAGGAACACATGTCTTATTTTGGGTTCTATCCGCTTTCCCCATATATACTTACTGTTAATGTACAGTTCTATTAGGGGAACGAGAAGATAAGAATGCCATAAAATAATTATAATTCAACATTTTTATTGTTGCTGCAAAATATTTTAATAATAAACTGGGAATTCGTTACGGTTCTATTATTCATATTACAAACTTATTATTTTAAGTTTAACTGCAATATGCGCATAACAAATTTTGTCTTATTCACCGAAATAAATAAATAGCATTCGTTCTATTGTTTACATGATTCAGATAATTAGTTTGCACTCTCAGTCGGATAATTATATTACGTATATTTCCGTGACAGTGGGGGAACTTAAAGTAAATCCCATTTCGGCGAATTAATATCTCTTCTCAATGTTAAGTTATCAATTAAAGGAAAGGGACAGGTTATAGTTGCACTTCATTTTCATCAAAACAATAAACGAAAATCAATAGAAGAGGTTAGACTTGTATTATTTTTTTATAGTAATCAGCTGTTATTTGCGTCGATTTCCCCTGGTAAGGGGTGGATTTTGATTGCGTCAACAGACCCCCCCCATCTGCATTTTAGCAAAGGCATAAATTTTTGTCGTTTATTAGAAATAGTTGAAAAACACCACCTATAAGAACTTGCAACATACTTGTTAAATGAAGACATCAAGTGGGAACGATATTGTTCTACCGGGATGGAGATTCTACACAATGGTGAGTTTCCTTATCGCCTTTCAATTGATACCAGGTTGGTGTACCAACTTACTAGAGTCCTTCTTCCCTATTGTGGTACATCAACGTGGCTGGTCTAACGCAATGATTGGCGCTCTACTCTCTGCCTTCGCTTTAGTCAGATTGTTGATCTATATTGTTTGCCCTCATGCAATCAGTAACTGGGGGACACGAATTTCTATGGGAGTGTTCGGAATTATAGGATCAATTTCCCTATTGGCGTTTGGATTTGTGGAATATATACCAATTAATGAGTTTGGGTTGTATATTTTCGCGTGTTTTTCACTTCGAATTATTGAAGGCATCGGTCTCAACATAAGTTATACATATTCCTACAATCTATTGGTAGAGTTAATGCCAAACCATAGAAGTTCTATAAGCGGCATCGTTCTTATATTTGGCTCTCTGGGTTACACTCTTTCACCAATCTTCGGTTCCGCCATTTACGTAAACTTCGGGTTTGAATATCCATTCGTAATTTCTGGTTTGATGTTTCTCCTAATCGTCCTTTACATCTGGTACGAGGCACCGGGTTATCTTCATGACAGATGCGAAAACTCCGAAGATCGTCCAACTTATATTGGAATCCTCAAGAATCCAGGAATTACAGTTATATATATTCTGGAATTATTCGCATCGATTTTGGGGTATTTTACAATGGCTAACTATGCTGCATATGTCTATAACTACTACCATGCAAGCCAATATAACATTGGTCTCTACTTTATGATTTTTCCTGTTCTTAAAAGTTCTATTAGTATCTTGCTGACTGTTTTGCTGAATAGACTGACTACAATTTACCCAACTATAATTGGTATAATATTAATGACAGCATCCATGCACCTAATGGGCCCAACTGAAGCCTTGGGTATTCCATATTCCTTAACTATTTCTCTAATTGGAATGGCGATACATGGAAGTGGTGCTGGGATGTTTACCGTTCCAGCATTCGAGACACAAGCTCGATTGGCAACAAATGTCTGCGGTTTCCGAGATAACGTAGATACAAGGGCGGTTCTCCAACAAGGTCTAAGAATAACATACTCTGTTGGTTATATGGTGGGGGCAGCGTTTGGGGGTCTAATAAATGATCTAGAAGGATTCCAAGTTGCTTCATCATTAATCAGTCTTATTGGAATCCCATTTGTTTTTGCTTTGATTGGCTTATTTTTCTGTAACTATGTTAATGAGTAACATTGACCTATTAAATGTTACAACTACATGATGTAATCAATTAAACAAACAATGGCAATTAAGGTCAGAGGATGGTTGAAGGTTTAATGCGTTATATTACAAAAAGCTGAGCCCAACAAAAAGTTATAATAATATGAAACCACTCACTCATTCACCCATAACCCCAATAATAAATTGTAAATCTTCATGGCAGCTATATAAACTCACTAACATCCTACGCTTTTGTATTGTAAGTTTATCATATTAAATCTGATATTATAAACTCCACTAATTGTGAAATTTTGTCAGATAATTTCGATATGGTAAAGTTTACTTCAGGTTAATCACTCAGGATATATCCAGAAACGATCTTTACCTGCGATCATTTTTAGAGCCAGCTGGTGCCGCTGAACTGGTTAACGCTACACTCACTGATGAGGTCTGATAGGCCGAAACGCGCGTCTAACGCTGGTTCAACCCGCGGTGACGTGCTTCCATATGAAATCGTATTAAAATACCATCATAATTAATTGTGACAATTTCGCTAACTTTGTGGATTGAACGAACCACTAATAGTATTTTTAAGGTTAGAGTTTATTGCGAAAAGGTGCAGTGTTACATGTTATGTGGTGCTTCATCAGATTTCGACTGGGTTACATGATAGAGGAAACGGAATAAAAACAATAAGGGGAGCACGGTTCAAAGACAGGACAGTGGACCTACGATTCATCTACTATCACTATTACTACAAATTCGAAATCCAATGTTAAAAAAATCCAAAATTTCAGATCATAATGTGGAAATAGTTAAATAAATTCAGATACAGTTCTTAAATAAATTTACATTGAAATACAAACACTTGGATTAAAATTAAACTTAATTTGAAATAGGGTTGGTGCGCGAAAAAAAATGTTGGGCTAGAAATAATAGAATAAGAGGTAACAAGGTGCCCTGAATCGAGTGTTTTTTTGTAAAAACACGTGGAAACGGTCGAAATGGCGGGTTTAAGTAAGCCCGGCCCGGGAAGCAAATTTTGAAAATCGGCTGTGATTGGCTGCTACAGATTTGACGTCACTACGCAGCGCTCTGATAATTTCTTATATTGGTTTCTATGGGGGGTAATTTTAGATTCGTTCAAATATATATTTAATCTCAAACATTTCACACGTGGCTTATATCAATTGAAAGCGGAGAGTCTTGCGCGTCTTTAGACACTAGGCCCTACAATTAATTAAATTCATGATCATGAACATTGATAAAATACTGTTTGCAATTTTGCAAACGTGGTGGATTGCCTGACTCCGCATACAAGCACTCACCAACTCAGCCCTAGCCACCTATTGCATTGCAGTATCGGAGTAGGCCTATTGCTGTATTGTTGATTAAGTTCATTAAGTTGAGTAAACCTACCGCTGTACCACTCTTAGGTCACCGCTGACCGGTACGCGTATACTACTAGGAACACCTACTTGCATGAACATCTGGGATTGGTTAATTAACTATTATTTGATTGGACGATGAATTCATGTAAGGAATGGGGAGAGGGGCCGAACTAGTGTAAGGGTTTTTATACTCAGTTGGTAGGTTGAAAATGTTCCAAACGCTGTAAGGAATGGAGAAATTGGGTGAAATCATGTAAGGGTTATCTGCCTATTAAACGGTTCATTGCCAGACGACAGTAAAAAATATATACGAATAGCAGTATACATATATTTAGAGTGGAAATAATGTTGTATAAGGAATCATTTTACACACCATTTACTCCTTGAATTTTCTGATCGAATATATTATAATAATAAAGTAGTTTTACTACTAGTATTTATTTAATATGGAAATTAATTCATTTTAAATTCATATTTAGAAGCAGTTCACAATGTATGTAAACATAAAAGCTCCAATGAAATAAATTCTTAATTTTTGTAATGTGCTTAAGCATTTGTTCGATTTGCATTTTTGTTTATCAACAAGTTTCTAGAGCGTTTTTTAGCGCGTGAAGTCTTATCAGTACCGCAGGTTGGCCAGCAACACAGCATGCATCCGTTTAATGTAGTCTTTTGTTAATGTCCGTTTAGTGCAGTTGGATGGACACGAATAGCAGACCGACTATTCCTAACCAAATACTACTACATATAATCGGCCTACTGCATTGAAACTGCACATTGAGATGCTATGCCAGCTTAACAAAAACATCATGTTCATCAGCACCATGCAAACCACAATTGGCAAGCGTAATCGTAATGCAGCATGCATTAAGAATGCTATGCCGGCTTATCAACAAAGTTGCACCGCCATAACTCCATATCCCCCATGAATTTCGCGCGAGATTATCCGCATATTCAAGGCCGGTGTCCTTAAGAGGCGTCTCAAGAAAGTCATGGGCTGTCCATCATGCTTATTTTCTCCATGGGTGTTCGCGCTTTTAGACCTTTAGCAGTTTAACCTGCCAATTTTAGTTGTCCTCTTGTTTATAAATCGACTTTAGCCTATATCAATTACCTAGTGTACTGAAGTTACATCAGCCGAAGCCAGTCTGTGCGCGACCTTTCACCCACGCTTTTGGGAGACTGGATTCGGATTCCTTGATAGTGATTGCAGTGTAGACCTACTGTATTATTCGATTGATCGTTACCATATAATCTCTGACAATATATTTACTTTCGGGGAAATATTAACAGTTCCTTTAGGACGTGGCGCTTTAAGTATAAAAACAGAGTTATGACTTATACTAATCACAACTAGATGGCCACAGAGTTTCGTAAATAGCGCATTCTTTAGGAGATGCTTTATTAACCTTCACACTACTTCACACGACTTCACACTAATCTGCCGACCGTCACTGAATTTGATCATATATAAGGAGGATCGCAACTGACACATGTAGGGATTATGAAATAGCATTTAATTCACACAAAAACCACTATAATGTAAGTCGCAGTTGCTACCGGTAAACCTGTTCCTCTTATACCTTCAGTAATCAAGAAGATTGGGGGTTTTATGATTACTTATCGGTATTCTCCAAATATAACAGCAATATCCATTAACATAACAACAATTAATAACAGAAGTAAAATAATGCGGTGAACAGTCAGTATGTGTTACATAATGCATGAAATGTTGTATGAAATATGTGTTCCGATGTTAATAGTTTTACGTTCTTATAATCAAAGCCATCTGATGTTTAGGCCAAAGTCTGAAACTTCTACACAGAAGTACAGAAGATTCCGAGCCGGTTCTGGTGCTCAGAAAAAAAGGTAAACAAAGACCGTAATGCATTGCGCGGGTTTCCATAGGCCTCTGTCCGATATAAGGGGGAAAATCGCTCTGATTGGCTGAATAGGCAGAACAAAGAAAAGTTCTACGTCCACAGAGAATCCGCTGATAGATGTCGTCACACCAGCTCCAATTCCTTCCCGTCGCGTAGTTGGACAAATTCAGGGCTATTTTAGAGTATTCTGCGCATTGCGGAAAAATGACTTGTTATGTCCGCAAAAGCTTTTACAATGGGGCTGCCATAGCACAAGATTGGGCACTGGCTGGTCCTCACGGCAAAAACAATGTCATACAAAGGAATGTATCCCTAGACACTAGTATTGCCAATGTTCCAATCGTTATAGCTTACTCATGCAGCCCTGTACAACGCAATGTTATACTGCCTAGAATAATATCACATGTTAGTCTAAGTCTACTCTTCTAATACTGTTGGTACTGTATAATAACCCTCACATGAATTCACCCAATTTCTCCATTCCTTACAGCGTTTGGAACACTTTCTACCTGCCAACTGAGTATAAAAACCCTTACACTAGTTCGACCCCTATCTCCATTCCTTACATGATTTCAACGTCCAATCAAATAATAGTTCATTAACCAATCCCAGGCTACAATTCAAGATGTGTTCCTACTAGTAGTGTAAGGATTGGGAATACGCGACCGGTATACATTTCAACTTAATGAACTTCAGCTGCAATACAGCAATACTCCGATAATGCAATGCAATACGTGGATAGGGCTGAGTGGTTGAGTGCATGCATCTGTAATCAGGCAATCTGCGAGTTTATAATTGTGAATTGATTCATTTTATCAACGTTTATCACCATGAATTAAATTAATTGTAGTGTCAAAAGACGCACGCTAGGGTGGCTAGTCCCTTTTAAACATTCTTGCCGAAACGAAAACACCTCCAAAGAGGTGACTGACGGATTTAACCACTATCACTACGCCTGAAGTGGTTGGAATTATTTCAACTAACTTTTGAATACGCGGTTCTTATTGAATAATAGTACAGTATAATATTAAGAATCCAAATTGAGTTAGCAGAATAATGTTTTGCATTATTTTTTAACACATCATCAATGAATATAATAGCATAGACTGTAGGGACTGTAAGGACGGTTCAATTTTGATTCCCCCCCCCCCCCCCCCCCTTCTATGTTCTATCTGGATGGCCTTCTACAGTATATTATACAGAATCAACTTTATAAGTAGTGAAAGATCTGTATATTAATGTTATACATTTACAAACTCGATACCCTTAATTCCACACAAATAAACGCCCCACAATTGGAATATTATTTAAACGCTCCTTATAAAAATATTATTAGTATAAATACTGTACTATGCACTGTATGCATTTTATATACTGTATATACATTATAAAAATATTGTACCGTAAAGGATCCTAACACATATCACATATCACGATTGGCCACAAAAAGCAATACGTCCTACAGTATAACAAACCAATTTAAAAGTGGCTTACATTTTATTGTCTAACACAGACTCTCCTTTCCACGTTGTGGCGGTGCAATTTTGTTGACAAGCCGGCACAGCATTCTTAAAAATGCAGCTGCAATGCAGCATGCCGATCCTATCCTATCCTCCTTTCCACTTTGTTACACTTTTTTATCTATTGTGCTGACTTCGATTTACACATGTCCACTATTGTGGTAACGGTTAGTAAAATATGGCAAAAAGAATGTCGCTAGATGGCGTAAGAGTATTGATAAAGTGTGTTAAAAAGTGTGCAATGTGAATTTTCCTAACCCTTCGTTAAATTGTCCAAAAAACAATTTGGCAAAATTTCAGACCATCTTTCAAAAATGTTAGCACTATTGGTTAGGGCAATTTCATGGTAGCACAATGAATGTACAGTAGAAAGAGTGCAAACAGTAAGCACAATGACAGTTTGGCACACTCACACATAATCTTATTTTTGACAACCGTAACTCATGTCAAACCACACACACATAATGCAGCGGCATGGCAGTTTTTGTGAGCCACCGTACGTCCTGGCAGTGAATATCTTGCCAACTCGCAAGCAATATTGTGCCCTTTGTATGCACAATGATTTCCGTATACATACTGTATTATACCCTCCTATTGTACAACAACCACTACCTACAGTATAATATATTGCACCCATTTACAAACTTATTATTGTATGTTTAACTGCATTATACGCATAACAAATTTTGTCTTATTCACCGAAATAAATAAATAGCATTCGTTCTATTGTTTACATGATTCAGATAATTAGTTTGCACTCTCAGTCGGATAATTATATTACGTATATTTCCGTGACAGTGGGGGAACTTAAAGTAAATCCCATTTCGGCGAATTAATATCTCTTCTCAATGTTAAGTTATCAATTAAAGGAAAGGGGCAGGTTATAGTGGCACTTTATTTTCATCAAAACAATAAACGAAAATCAATAGAAGAGGATAGACTTGTATTATTTTTTTATAGTAATCAGCTGTTATTTGCGTCGATTTCCCCTGGTAAGGGGTGGATTTTGATTGCGTCAACAGACCCCCCCCCCCCCCCCCCCATCTGCATTTTAGCAAAGGCATAAATTTTTGTCGTTTATTAGAAATAGTTGAAAAACACCACCTATAAGAACTTGCAACATACTTGTTAAATGAAGACATCAAGTGGGAACGATATTGTTCTACCGGGATGGAGATTCTACACAATGGTGAGTTTCCTTATCGCCTTCCAATTGATACCAGGTTGGTGTACCAACTTACTAGAGTCCTTCTTCCCTATTGTGGTACATCAACGTGGCTGGTCTAACGCAATGATTGGCGCTCTACTCTCTGCCTTCGCTTTAGTCAGATTGTTGATCTATATTGTTTGCCCTCATGCAATCAGTAACTGGGGGACACGAATTTCTATGGGAGTGTTCGGAATTATAGGATCAATTTCGCAATTGGCGTTTGGATTTGTGGAATATATACCAATTAATGAGTTTGGGTTGTATATTTTCGCGTGTTTTTCACTTCGAATTATTGAAGGCATCGGTCTCAACATAAGTTATACATATTCCTACAATCTATTGGTAGAGTTGATGCCAAACCATAGAAGTTCTATAAGCAGCATCGTTCTTATAATTGGCTCCCTGGGTTCTACTCTTTCACCAATCTTCGGTTCCGCCATTTACGTAAACTTCGGGTTTGAATATCCATTTATAATTTCTGGTTTGATGTTTCTCCTAATCGTCCTTTACATCTGGTACGAGGCACCGGGTTATCTTCATGACAGATGCGAAAACTCCGAAGATCGTCCAACTTATATTGGAATCCTCAAGAATCCAGGAATTACAGTTATATATATTCTGGAATTATTCGGAGCTATTTTAGGGTATTTTACACTGGCTAACTATGCTGCATATGTCTATAACTACTACCATGCAAGTCAATATAACATTGGTCTCTACTTTATGATTTTTCCTGTTCTTAAAAGTTCTATTAGTATCTTGCTGACTGTTTTGCTGAATAGACTGACTACAATTTACCCAACTATAATTGGTATAATATTAATGACAGCATCCATGCACCTAATGGGCCCAACTGAAGCCTTGGGTATTCCATATTCCTTAACTATTTCTCTAATTGGAATGGCAATACTTGGAAGTGGTAACGGGATGTTTAGCGTTCCAGCATTTGAGACACAAGCTCGATTGGCAATAAATGTCTGCGGTTTCCGAGACAACGTAGATACAAGGGCGGTTCTCCAACAAGGTCTAAGAATAACATACTCTGTTGGTTATATGGTGGGGGCAGCGGTTGGGGGTCTAATAAATGATCTAGAAGGATTCCAAGTTGCGTCATCGATAATCAGTCTTATTGGAATCCCATTTGTTTTTGCTTTGATTGGCTTATTTTTCTGTAACTACGTTAATGAGTAACATTGACCTATTAAATGTTGCAACTACATGATGTAATCAATTAAACAAACAATGGCAATTATGTAAGGTATAATATGTAATATGCAAGGTTAAATGCATTATATTACATTACCTATCTCAGATCCTAATTACCAAAGTTTAGGTGCTCCTCACCCATTCGGATCGCATCTGTCAAATATGTAACTGTGGTGAGATGGAGGTCAAATATTTGGTCGCATTCCCTAAGTACGATCCATTGAGATCCAAATACATAGATTATTAATAGAAAGCCAATCTTTCAGTAAATCATGAATTTCAAATGGCTCCGAAAACCGAAGGACTATAACTCCACTCAAGCTAACTATATTATGTAGTCGGTGTAACAACCATATCTGCAACACTGCAATGAATTTATATGTGTTGTTTTATGTTTATGTTTGTATTTGTTTTGTGTTTGTATTGTGTTTGAATGAAAGTAAATGTTTATGGCAGCTATATAAACTCCCTCTCCTACGTTTTAAATCTTACATTTTTACATTCTTACATAATATTCTTATTATTATTATATATGTGTTATTGTGTTTATATTTCATAGTTCAATAAGTCTGGTCAGGTCCCCAGATCCTGCTACCACTATGGCAGTAATGATGTAAAAACATGTAGCTGTCAGCCCAGTATGGCAGGCCCGATAAGCACCAGTAGCCTATTCATTATTTAGTTGATCAAGAGTGGGTTGGTTTTAGCCCCGTCAACTAAATAAGTCATTGAGGGCTACAGCGCCTAGGGCACTATTGAAGGCAAAGGCTTAAGTACGCATCTGCAATATAGATGATACACGCCCCGCTCTGTCTAAACTGGACGCTCCTCTACCAGTGTTAGGTAACCTAACCCAGGAGGCACACTTGGTTCAGGGTGTAACAAAAGGACCCCTACAGTCAGCAGCAGGGCTGTAGGCCATGGATAGGTGGAAGGTAATCAACCAACGGCTAGACATGCTGACAAGGTCGGTGGAAGGTAATCAACCAACGGCGACCTACTGCGAAGACGCTTGTAGGAGTTGTGACCACAAGCGGTTTACTCTCACAACTGAAAGATATAAGTATGAGAACCCTCCAGGAGAAATACCAGCTCGGTCTTCACCCGGGTCAACAAGGACCGCGTTCCTCAGTGGTACACCAGGCTGGGGTCGATAAATCGGCTACTGGAACAGAAGACAGAGAAGAAAGAAGAACCAACCTGTTGAAATGTAAAAAGACACTAAAGATTGCTACAATGAACGCACGCACGCTGAAAGCACATAGCAAACAGGATGACATGGTCGCTCTGGCAATGGAATATAACATCAACATCATCTGCATCCAAGAACATCGGATTTGCCATGAAGACACTGCCATGAAGTACAATGACATTGGAAATGGATGGATGTTAGTAACAAGCTCAGCAGTAAGAAACTCGGCCAATGCATCAATTGGTGGAGTAGGAATTCTGCTAAGCCCATTTGCACTTAAGACCCTAAATAACATCGAATCTATAAATTCCAGATCACAACATTTGATAGGAATCCCAAGACAACAGTAATATGTTGCTACAGTCCAACCAATGCCTCAGAGCCTGAACAAGCAGTCAAGTTTTATGAAGATCTGACTGGACTTATAAAGGACATTCCGAAACACAATGTTAAAGTCATTGCTGGTGACCTGAATGCGCAAATTGGCCCAGAAGACATCAAGGGTTACACCTATAACACCAGTTCTTATAGAAATGGGTACTTACTTTTAGACCTAATGGAAGAATGTGAATTGATACCAACAAACAACACATTCGAAAAGAGTAAGGGGAAGCTAAGGACCTTTCAATACCCTAATGGAACCAAAGCAAAACTGGATTACATCTTTAAGAACAAAAAGTGGAGAAACAGCATGATCAACTGCGAGGCATACAGCTCGTTGAACCTAAATGGTTCGGACCACAGAATTGTGACTGCAGAGATCAGACTCAGTTTGAGAGCAAGCAAACTAAGGACAAGCAAGCAAATCAACTATGACTGGAAGAAACTAGGGACTGGGACTACTGCATAAGAACCAAAACGGATTTCGACCAAGTAGATCAACAATAACTCAGATACTTGCACTACGGAGACTGATTGAAGGAATTAAGTTAAAGAATCTCCCCGCAGTCATGACTTTTGTGGACTTCAAGAAGGCATTTGACTCCATATATAGAGGTAAAATGCTTGAAATTCTAAGAGCTTATGGAATACCAGAAGTGGTGGCATTGGATTGTTATATTGTGACACAGAAACACAGGTACTCTCACCAGATGGTGAAATTGAGTTTTTCTCAATCCTGGCTGGCGTACTGCAAGGTGTCACATTAGCACCATTACTATTTGTAATAGTACTGGATCAGGCAATGAGGACGGCCACAAAGGGTGAAGATCTGGGATTCATACTTCAAGAACGCAGAAGTAGTAGATATCCGGCAACTACAGTCACAGACACCGACTTTGCGGATGACAACGCCAGCAGATGCACAGCTTCTACTAAATAAAGTGGAGAGGGCTGCTAAGGAGGTTGGATTGCATATAAATGCTACCAAGACCGAATTCATGACCTTTAATGTTGATGGAAACTTGACAACCATTGATAATAATCAACCAAGGAAGGTCGATGACTTGCAGTACCTTGGATCATGGATAGAGAGTAGCAAAAAGGACATAGAAGTTAGGAAAGCAAAGGCTTAGGGGCCATCCATAAATTACGTCACGTTTTTTAAAGACATTTTTGACCCCCCCCCCCCCTCCCCCCTTTCGTCACAAATCGTCACGAAATGGCTACCCCCCCCCCCCCCTCCCCTATGTCACGTCACACTATATAAAATTAAATTATTACTCTTATATTATTAGAACAATAAATCTGGAATAAATTTGTCAACTATAAACTATAGCTATAAACTAATATTACAAATTACAGTAATACGAGTTTTTCAGACATGCTCCCATGGGCACTGCAGGTGGTCTGTCATGCTTATAATGGCCATTGGTGGGGCATCAGCTACTGGGTATGTGTTCGCAGGGGATCGGCCTCCGCTTCGCAGGGCATTGCTTTCGCCGTGAGGACCAACCAGTGCATAATCTTGTACTTTGGCAGCCTCATGGAGTGAATAAGCATGGTGGTCAGCCCATGATATTCTTGAGACGCATTTTAAAATACACTGGACTTGAAGATGCGGATGATCTAGCAAATGTCATGGGTGATATGGAGTTGTGGCGGCGCAATTTTGTCGACAAGCTGGCACAGCATTCTTAAAAATGCAGCTGCAATGCAGCACGCCGATCCTAGTAGTAGTCGCAGGGGATTGATAATCAAAACGGGTTTTGGAACTACCGCTACCATGAAGGGATGTAAGATTTTTAGTAAAAATTTCGATGCAAAGTAAAGATGACATTCTTTACAAACACGCTCTCTAATTTTACCAATTATGGAAGGGCAGTAGAGGTCGTAAGGTAAGATTTTAATGGTTATCATTGGAAGAGGTAATAGTTTAATAGTAAACACGTTAATAGTATACAAGCATACACATTATGTATTTAATATATGTACAGTAATTTTATCGGAAACTTATAATGTGACGTCACGATATTGCGGACACCCCTCCTCCCCCTCGTCACAAATCATCACGAAATACCAACCCCCCCCCCCTGTCCAGCGTGACGTCATTTATGGATGGCCCCTTAGGCAGCTCTATCAAAAATGGATACCATCTGGAAATCAGATCTCCCCAGGCACCTGAAGACTAAGTTCTTTCGAGCCACAGTGGAAAGTGTATTTTTATACGGGGGATAGACCTGGACACTGACTAAAGCAATTGAACAACGAATTGATGGTTGCTACACAAGACTACTAAGGGCAGCCCTAAACATCAGCTGGAGACAACACATGACAAACGCCGAGCTTTATGGTACAATACCACCTGTATCAACCACCCTCCGTGAACGCAGATTAAGATTCAGTGGGCACTGCTGGCGAAGTAAAGACGAGGTCATACCAGATCTACTTTTTGGCAACCAACTCATGGAAAGCGTAGTCGTGGACGACCGCCCATAACATATATAGATCAACTTGAAAGGGATACTGAACTTGGGAGAAACGAAATTGCGACAACTATGGAGAATCGGGAAGCCTGGAAGGATCTCATTTCCACTGTCAGAGTTCGCTCGACCTAGTAGTAGTAGTAGTAGTTTATATTTAATTTGTTTTTTTTTAGTACGTAAAACAATCTTTACCTGCGATCATTTTCAGAGCTAGCTGGTTGATAAACTGGTTAGAGCTGCACTCACTGATGAGGTCTGATAGGCCGAAACGCGCGTCTCTAACGATGGTTCAACCCGCGGTGACTTGCTTCCATATTTAATCTATGAAATCGTATTAGAATATCATCAATTAATTTTGACAATTTCATTACTTTGAATGTGGATTGAACGAACCACTAATTGTATTTTTAAGGTTAGAGTTTATTGCGAAAAATTTAATGTTCAGTGTTACATGTTATGTGGTGCTTCATCAGACTTCGACTGGGGTACAGGATAGAGGAAACTGAATAAAAACAATAAGGGGTGTAAAAGCTTTTGTGGGATAACTGATACGTTTGCCTTTGCTGGCCAGTTCCCCCCCAGTCGCTAGAATACTCTCAAAGGGATTTATAACTAAAATAGTGCAAGCTACCAGCTTATTGGCTGATGTGCTGTACGGAGATATCTGGGCTCAGTTTAATCGGCCAACTAGCTTAGAGAGGTTGCCTTAGCCTTGCTGTCCGTATCGGCCAATAGAATTTGAGTGGGCGTTAATTTCGACCTATCCCAGAGCTACTGAACTGAATTTCCTATCTCACTGCTCATCCTCTGTGTTGGACGGGAGCTTCGGGGAATAAGGGTATTTGGTATACTCGTATAGTACTAGTAGTCATATGATTTTATATGATTCTGTTGTTGTGTTCCCATTTTCGCCATAACACCGGCTTTTTGGGAAGAACTCTAGTAAAACTGCTTGAATTATCGAAAGTATAAACTGTTACCTAATTAACTAACTAATCGAATCCTCACGAATCTTAACTTAACTAATCAATCTTAACTCACTATTAATCATATTGTTTGTACTGTTATTTACCGTCAGTTATTAATTGTATCTATTTGTTGATGGAAATATTGCTCTTTGGATAATACGGATAAATCACCCAAATTTCCCAATTTTCTTGATACACTACAGGTTAGAGAGACGGGCTATATATATAACAATTGCGATTTATATTAATGTGGTGTGTATTGAATCTAATGTTATTTAGCAGACCCTACATGAGTCAATTACTGCTCTCTTTATGTGTGATCAAATATACTGACGGTCGGCAGAATAGTGTGCATGATTGTGATTGGTAACAAAGTATTTCCTAAAGAATACGCTTTATACTTTAATCATAAGCGGTATCGTTGCGTTTAGTATAAGTCCTAGTTCTGTTTAAATAGATAGAGCGCCACGTCCTAAAGGAACTGTTAATATTTCCCGAAAGCCAATAATATCTGTCAGAAATTAATTATTAACGATCTATCGAATAATACAGTAAGTTTACACTGCAACCTTACACTGCAATAATAAAATTTAAGCATCCGAATTCAGCCTCCCGGGTGTAGATCCATCGGGTGAATGATCGCGCATGGGCTGACTTCGGCTAATGTTTTGTGTATTAGCATAAATTGTTGTCGTATGCTAAAGGTGTTTTAATTAACTAAAAGACATATAAATTTTGGCAGGTTAAACTGCTAAAGGTCTTCAAAAGCGCGAACAAGGGGAGCACGGTTCAAAGACAGGACAGTGGACCTACGATTCATCTACTATCACTATTACTAAAAATTCTTAATCCAATTTTAAAAAAATCCAAAATATCAGATCATAATGTGGAAATAGTTAAATAAATTCAGAAACAGTTCTTAAATAAAATTAAATTGAAATACAAACACTTGGATTAAAACTTAACATAAATGCAATTACGGATAAGGATGTCACAGTTAGAGTTACTTTGAGTTAGGGTCCTTAGCCGTTCCAGTGAAAATGATCAATAACCGGGCCTCACCGCGGCAAATATATAAGTTGAATAACTGGGCCCCACCGCGGCAAATATATAAGTTTAATAACTGGGCGCTCACCGCGGTAAATATATTAGTTGAATAACTGGACTCTTACCGCGGCAAATATATAAGTTGAATAACTGGACCCTTACCGCGGCAAATATATAAGTTGAATAACTGGGCCCCATCGCGGCATATAAGATGAATAACTTGGCCCCACCGCGGCAAATATATAAGTTGAATAACTGGGTCCCACCGCGGCAAATAAGTTGAATAACTGGGCCACACCGCGGAAAATATATAAGTTGAATAACTGGGCCCAACCGCGGCAAATAAGTTGAATAACTGGGCCCCACCGCGGAAAATATATAAGTTGAATAACTGGGCCCTACCACGGCAAACATTATATTTGGGGTTTCCGAGTCTACATATTTATGTATATTCATGTATATTTATGGATATCCATCGCCTAACTAACCATCAGTCAGCAAGATATCAGCCGATTTCCATTGCCTAACTAACCAACAGTCAGCAGGATATCAGCCGATTTACATTGCCTAACTAACTAAGTCAGCAGGATATCAGCCGTTGTCTTTGATGTAACTTCGAAGGCACACAAACTCCAAGTGGTTGGTTGAATCGGCGGTAAGCTTCCCGGATATGTTGGCATAGCAACGGGGTAGCCAATGACGATTCGCATACATTAGCTGATCCAGCATTATCATCCATTACTTTCTTTTGAACTGAAACATAAAGTTAAATGTTTAAAAAAAACAAGCGAGTTAACTATTAATTTCTAAATTAGAATGAAAATTATTATAATAATATTAATGTAAGAACCAAGTTACATGCTAGAGTTGTAGTAGATGTGCTGTAATGAACGCACGTAAACAAAAGCAAGCAACAATCGTAAGTTCATGAAATAATATAGCACCGATCCCAAACAATGTGACTATTCTAGAACGTCACAATGTACCCTAGGTGCATTCATTCGGTAGTGTACAAGTTGCAAATTTACCATTCTTTATAGTGGGGTTATATCATAATAACCAAACATAATAATGAATAAAATACCTTTTATTTTATTGAGACCGTTGTAGGCCTATATATTCCGTCATTACCTGATTACTGCCTCAGTACAACACGGGACGGGACATCGGTGTCCAACGACCTAGAATAAGCTAACCTATATAGCAGTATATTGTACTGCCTGTATGTATTTTAACAGCACCGCCATCATAGTTCCATACTGTATAAATCCCATACTGTACGTTATTTACGGGAACAACCACACCCTCCCTCGAGCTCCAACGGAGTTTATATAGTTATAGGCGCCGAGGTGGGCGTCGCTGCTGAGTAGGGTATCAGCTGGGGGTGCGCTGTCGGATTGCGCGGGTGTGGGTTAATTGGGGGGTCCCAAGAAACAGTTTTTTGGGCCTGGGTGGGTCGACGTCCGCCACAGACTGGGGATCACGGGAGCCTGGCGTCGCAGGGTTGTCCAGAACCACTGGATGTGCAGGAGTAGTGCTGGTGAGTGGTGGGGATGTGGAGTCACGCAGGAGGAATCTGCGGTTCTAAGATATGGTATGGCCAGAGGGTGTCTGGACGGAAAAGCGCCAGTGGGGACCAGCCTCGACAACGGTCCACTTGCGGTCCCAATGGTGGGAGTGGGGGTCCTGGACCACAACAGGGTCATTAACCACAAGAGGTGGTAGGTCTGTGCCGCCTAGTTATAATCGGCAATTTTAGCGCAGTGCAGGGGAGGTGTAAGCGTGTCCAGGCGGCGCCTGGTGGTCAGCGCGGAAGGCACTGTGGTGCGCTGGAACACGGGTCCAGAGGGGGTGGCCGTAGACGATTTGTGTGGGGGATAATCCTGTTTCCCGCGGGCTGTTCCTGAGAGCCAGGAGGCCGTCAGCGAACGCTAGAGAGTCGGGGTGGCCGCCAGTCTTACCGAGAAGGCTTTCCAAAGCCTTGACGGCTGCTTCGGCATGCCCGTTGCCCCGTGGATACTCAGCAGATGAAGTGACTGGGGTAACACCCCAGTCAGCGAGGTTAGCAGACCATGGCACTGGCTGTAAGGGGGGTACTGCCATCCGACAGCAGGCGGGTCAGAATCCCATAGCACGAGAACCACTTTTTCAGGGAGTTAATGGTGTTGACAGTGGAAGGGGTGCCGGAGAAGGAATTGCGATCCAGCGATCGACGGGGGTTCGTGATAGCGCGTCGGCGATGGAGTGAGATTTCCCTTTAGCCCAGCTGGTCTGGAAGTTGTATGGGGCCCGCTCAGATTTCAGCCATTGAATCCTGGCATTCTCCACCTTGGAAAAGTTTTTCCGGTACAGTCGCATAGCAGGACTCCATCTGAGAAATGAACCTAGACCCACACTCCATGAGACGCCCGTCTGTTCCATGGTGTTGTAAAAGGGCATAGCCAAGCCCTTTGAGCCTAGAGGCATCGGTTACAAGTTTTTGTTTCGAGAGAAATATCGAAAGGGGCGAGCACATTGAACTGAGTGCATCCTTTGTGGCCTCATAGGCTCGTGAGTGGTCTGAGTTCCAGATATATGGAGATTTCGCTGACAATAGCGGATGCTGAGGCAGGAGCATCTGTAAAATCTCGGCGGAGAATGGAGCTAACTGCTCCACCAATCCAATGAAGGAGCAGAGATCGGTGAGGCTCTCGGGGCGGGGAAAGGAGGCGATGGCGGATAGTTTGGTGGGATCAGCACGGATTCCATCAGCCCCCACAAGGTAGCCCCCACATTTAACTTGGGATTTGGCGATCTGGACCTTGTTTGGGTGTAAGCAGTTCCCCTTAGAGTGGCAGCGCTCCAAGAAGTGTTGGATTGATACCAGGTTTTCCTTCAGGGTGCTGTCATACAGACAGATATGGGGGGGGGGGGGGGGGGGGGGGGGAACTGGACGCAATAAAAAGTCATCCCTATCCACAGGAAATTCAACACAAATAACAGATGATTACTCTCAAAAATAAAACTGTAACCTGTTCTATTGTGTTTAGATTATTGTTTTGGTTATGTCACTGTAACCTGCTCCTTTCCATAAATTGATAATTTAATGTTGAGGGGGGATATTAATTCACCAAGGCGGGTTTTGCGTCCAGTCCCCCCCCCCCCCCCTGTCTCATGTCTCCATACAGTAGTACAAGTACATCATCAACGATTTTCAACATCCTGGGAATACCTTCTAGCGCTATATATGTCGCCCCACTGATTAAACTCATCTCCAGATGAGATTAAACCCATCACGCCCCGTGTGTGCTTGAACCACCCCCATGGCGTGACAAAGGCGGTTAATAGCTGGGATTCGGGATCCAGGGGACCTGCCAGTAGCTATGGGTGGCATCAAACACAGAAAAGAACTTCGCAGTTCGGGAAATCTCTGCGATTTTGAGGCGAGGGTTCGGTGTTGGGTAATAGGGTCGCTTGACTTGAGAATTTAGTCCACACAAGTCCACGCAAAGTCGGAGTTTGCCATTGGGCTTGCGGGTGACAGTTAGTGGATGGGCCCAGTCTGTGGGTTCCTCTACCCACTGTATAATATTGCAGCGCACTAAGCTGTCTAGGAGGGTTTTCACTTCCTCCCATAGGGTCATAGCGATTGGCCTTGCACCCTTGACATGATGAGGTGTCGCCCCCTCTGAGTATTATGTTCATGGGTGGCCCCGGGATTATTAATAGAGGGGTGGCCTCATCGTCAAAACAGGGGTGGCCTCATCGTCATCGTCAAGGAGAGCCATTGCCGAAGATGCATCTACGTGGGATATGGACGACGGGGATATGGTTACCGTGGAGACCATGGTAGGCTGGGGAAAACTTGCAGGAAGGTTCCCCAGATCCTGACAAACCGATTTCGAAAGGATCAGCCCCTGGATTTCTGGTGAAATGACAATTTCAGTTCTCGAGGGTATTATTTCCAGTGGAAAAACTTGCGGGTAAGCGACCATTAGTTTCTATTGGTAGACCATCGGAGGTGACCAAATCCATGTTAGAGGATAGAAGTAGATCCTTTTTGTTTCCCCCCAGATCATGGAAGAGGTCTTCATTTAGAAGAGTTGCTGCCAAGCCATTGTCAGGAAGCCCATGTTGGATTTGTCCCAATAGTTTACCAGTATAGGGGTTAGCGAGAGATACTGCAAGTTTCGAGTTTATATATAGCATCTCTGTATTCCAAGCGGTTGATTGAAGTACGAGAAAGAACCGTGTGGACAGAAGACCTGGTGGGTTTCTTTGCTGAACCACCAGATCTGCACATCTTTTTGTAGTGGCCAGTTTTACCGCAACCATAGCATATTACCCCTCTGGTGGGGCAGGTAGCTCCTAGATGTTGTTCGTGCCCACAGTTTCTGCAATTGCAGGCGCGATCCCAATGCCCCTTGGATGTAGAAAATCTAGGAGCTGGTGCCGGGGTAGAGGGTTGGCCGGAAGACCTTCCGGGATGTTGGTTTCCAGCAGAGTGGCCCCTCCCACTGCCTGTACTGGGAGATCTTCCCAACGGAGTGGCATCTACCCAGTACTTGCGTATTCTTTGCACTGGGCTCGTAGTTCTGACATAGAGTTCGAGTTTCCTCCAGAGTGGGTCTGGGGAGTATTTTCAGCAGATCTTGCTGGGTTTCGGTATCATATAAACCGACCAGAATTTGTGTGACGATTTGATTATCCCGGCATTCAGCAAACAGTTCAGCGTGTTTGGAAAGATGTCTGAGGGCCCAGTAAAAATCGTCAAAGTTTTTGTTGGCACCCTGATGGCGTTCATTCCATTTGTGAAACTGCAAACAATCAAGCACGATACTCCGTTTGGCGCGAAGGTGCTGTTGCACTCTATCGAAGATGGCAGTTGTATCAACCGCATCGTCGTTTGGATCGAGCTACAGAGTGCGTTTGATGACATCTATAAGTCCGGGACCCAACGCAGTAATAAGAGTATGTACGAGTTCACCACGGGGACAATTCTCCGTGCTCTGATGGCAAAGGTTGCTGTCCCATGTCTCCCGCCAATGATGGAAAGTGGGAAGTTCGATTGAGGTATTGAGTTAATCTAGGTTGCCGATGTTGATCATTCGCCTTCAGCCTTGGGGAGTTCCTGGTACTACGAGGTTTGGTTGAGGTTGACCAAACTGAACAACAAGGGTCTGGAATCGTGCATCTGCTGAGGCTTCTTGAGCGTTTTCTTCTGAATGGCATTGCTCTTCCCAGTATTCTCGTTGTTGATTTTCTAGGCGGCATTGAGCCGCCCCCTGTTGCTGCGCCATAAACTGCATAAGTTTAGCGAGGCTAGGTTGAGCCTCGGTAGGCTGTTTGTAAAAGGTTTCTTTGTTCGTATCCGAATCTTCCTCCATTTCGGCGATCCGAGCCCAGAGTTTTTTCCGAAGTGACGAGTGGATGGTCTCCCCTCGGTTGGAATACCCGCAGAGATGCAAAACTCGATCAGATCTTGCCGGTTGATTTGTTCCATATCCTCAGGAGAGAGTTGCATCCAATCTAAAACTGGAGGAGTTCCAGCGGTGGGTTGAACCTCGGCCATTATACCGGAGATAGTGGGGAAGTAGAACCATGACAGGACAGGACTGGCTGACGGCTGATTGTGTATCCGTCAGCAACACCCCACCTTTTTGGAGATTGCTGGAGCTCGTACCGCGTCAGGCAGTGAGCTCGTAGACGGAAATAGTCGTAGTCAGTTTACTCCACGTTCCGGCGGAATAGCCACGGTTAAACGCGTGTGCGAGAGTCGCAGGTAGGCAGTCTACAGGTAACTCACAGCGCCATGTGGGGTTATATCATCATAACCAAATATAATAATGAATAAAATACCTTTTATTTTATTGAGACCGTTGTAGCTGTGGGGCGAGCCACGAAGTTGGCGGAGCCTTAGCGAATTGACACTGTTAGGGGGTGGGTCAATTTATGCAAATAGTTGTCGTCGTCGTCGTTGTCGTCGTCGTCGTCGTCGTCGTCGTTGTCGTCGTCGTCGTCGTCATTACGATTTTGACATGCTAATAACTTTGTCGGATTTAAAGCTGCCAAGTTGAAAATTTGTAGGTATCAATATGAGCAAAAGTTGAGATTTTTGAGAGACTTTCAGACACCATCAGTGCAATGGTCTCCCGCTAGAGGGCCACATATCTAAACATTAAATGGCCACCCATTTCTTTGCTTTTAATCCGTTTAAGCTGAAACTTGGGAAGTATGTACTAGACCATTAGCTGTAAATTTCAATGGAGGCTAATCTGTCTGCAGTTCTCCAGTCTGCCGCTAGAGGGCGAAATGTCCCGAATGTGAAATTATTCTTCCATTTAGTTGTTTATGATCTGATTACGCTGAAACTTGTCATATATGTACTAGAAGACATCCTAAGTCTTTGTGTGGACAGTAATCGGTCAGGAGTTTTCGAGTCTGCCGCTAGAGGGCGAAATGTAGGAAAGTGATAACCTTCGCGAATTCCTTGATCTTAATCTATTTAAGCTGAATTTTGGAATATACAGTACCGGTATGTACTAGACCACATGCCTCGTCTTTGTGAGGAAGGTGATCGATCCGTAGTTCTTTAATATGCCGCTAGAGGGCTAAATGTATGAAAGTGAAAACCTTCCAACATTTCGTTATTTATGATCCGTCAATCGGAAACAGGGTAGATATGTAATAGACCATAGGCTGTGGCTTTGTAGGGAAACTAATCCTTCCTTCTTCAGTTACCCAGTCTCCCGCTAGAGGGTTAACGTTTTCCGGGAAAATCTTCTCATATGTTTTTATAATCCTTTCGAGTTGATACTTAGCATTAACTCATTTCACGTGCTGCGCGAAGGCCCCACTTCGTGTAGGCCTATATATTCCGACATTCCCTGATTACTGCCTTAGTACAACATGGGACATCTGTGTCTAACGACCTAGAATAAGCTAACCTACTGTATATAGCAGTATGTTTAACACCACCACCATCATAGTTCCGTACTCGTACTGTATAAATCCCATACTGTACATTATTTACAGGAACTACCACATTTATCACTATAATACAATATGAACTTACTACTACTAAGTAGGGAGAGCTCGACCTAGTAGTGCAAATGGTGACCTTCCGATTCTCCATAATTGTTGCAATTTCGTTTTTTCAAAGTTCAGTATCCCTTTCAAGATGGTCTTTATATGTCGTAGCCTGTTGTCCACGACTACGCTTTCCATGAGTTGGTTGCCAGAAAAGTAGATCTGGTATGACCTCGTCTTTACTTCGCCAGCAGTGCCCACTGAATCTTAATCTGTGTTCACGGAGGGTGGTTGATACAGGTGGTATTGTACCATAAAGCTCGGCGTTTGTCATGTGTTGTATCCAGCTGATGTTTAGGGCTGCCCTTAGTAAGTAGGTTTGTGAAACAACCATCAATTCATTGTTCAAGTGATTTAGTCAGTGTCCAGGTCTCACCCCCGTATAAAAATACATTTTCCACTGTGGCTCAAAATAACTTGGTCTTCAGGTCTCTATGGAGAGATCTGATTTCCAGATGGTATCCATTTTTTATAGAGCTACCCATGCCTTTGCTTTCCTAATGTCTATGTATTTTCTATTGCTATCTGCTATCTACTCATGTCATGACTCAAGGTACTGGAAATCGTCAACGTTCTTTAACCATATCTGGCCCGGGCTATTTTAGTACTTAATTGGCCCGGGGGCTGGGGGGGTGAATTTTTTTAGATCTTGCCTCAAAAATTAAAAGTTTTATGATATTGATATAATGGTTTTCGAGGTCGCAGATCACGATGAAACTATTTAAAAATATTTCTGGAAATGTAAACATCATTTTTGGTACCATTCTGGTGCCCCAGAACGAAAAGTACAGTTAAATTTTGCCTTTGGTTTGGTAATTCTGAAACTATAATGGTTTTCAAGGCCACTGATCACGATACAACTCGTTAAAAATCATTCGTGGTAACGCAACTATCACTTTTGGTGCTTGTCTGGTGGGACGAATAAAACAAGTTAGTTAGCATAAAATTTCAAACGGCAAAAATCGAATTTAGTTGGATAATACGAAGTTGTTGAGTGTCATATTCTTGATCAGCATCCCAAAAACCCATATGGTCATATATTTCGGGCGATTTTTCAACTACTTGTTTTTTTCCTGCCGTAGGGGGCAGGGCACGTTCAAAATTACCAAAAATTTTCTTGTATATTAAATTTGAGTTCAATAATGGTGATCAGTAACCAAAAAATTATACGAAATCCAACCTCAATATCAGCCCCTTCCACCTTCCACTGAAGTTCAGCAGGTGTAAAGTTCCTTTCTATGAGTGGCGTCTAGTAAATATATTTTCTAATAAATAATATTTAACCAAATCTAACCTAAGGGGGTTGTAGCTGGACTGTTTACGTATACAGTGTCGTCTATGGTGTGAACAAACTGCTGATGTTGACGCGAATATTGGTCGGTTAAGGTCAACCGAGGTTGAATGTTTAGCTCCTGGTTGGTAACTGATTGATCCGCCTGGACTAATAGGGCGTACTCAACTAACGTTCCCACTGTGTCGTGAGCAATAAATGTTACTATGGAAACATAAGTAATAAATAAATCAATCAATTTGTACATTACCAATGGACTTTATTTTTTTGTAAGTTATGTATAAATTATTATTAAAATTTAAAAGTTTTATAACAATTACACAAAACATAATATAAATTAAATGATTTAAAAAATACTCACACGGCTAATTAATTAAAGATAGACAATTTAAGTGTTAAGATAATCATTTTACCATTATATTAATTATTATTATTACGGTCATTATCTTGTCTCTTCATAAGTGGCCTACATTTTGCCCTTTTATTCGAAAGTAATTCGAAATCAATCCGAACGACATTGTTTGGATTCTATATTATCTTTGTCTATATACATTTAAAATAGCCAATAGGAATTTACCGGGAAAATTCACGGGCTGATTGAATTTTCGTCAATTTTCGCGGCAGATTGAATTTCCCGACAATTTTCACGGCAGAAGTTGGCGGCAGATTGAATTTGCCGTCATGTTCACGGCAATTACTTCACATAGGTGAGTATTTAATTTTTGTTGTGAAAACGATGGCTATTGGGAAGCAGGACAATTCGGTCCAATTAACTTTAGTGTTTTGGGACCGAATTGTCCGGGACCGAAGTGTCCGGGACCGAAGTGTCCGGGACCGAAGTGTCCGGGACAGAATTGTCCGGACGTAATTATGAATTATTAGTATTATTAATATTATTAGTTATTGAATTTATACATATTAATATATAAGCTAAATAGGTAACTAAATATTTGCGACTCAATTCTCCTAGTATTTTGTCTTTTTGGACCGAATTGTCCGGGCCCGAACAGTCCGGAACCGAATTGTCCTACATCCGGCAATTGTGGGCCACCATAAAATTCCGCATTTAATTGCTTAAATTTACTTGAATACCAACTTTGTATTTAATTTTAGGTATTACAATTATTGCTATACGGTAGGTCTAGGTCCTAAAGATTATAGATACCGTCATCGGCAATTCTCTAATTTTAGAACCAGTTAGTGAGGGGGGTAAATGCTCTATCAGCACATTAACAATCAGTGGGCCCGTGTAGCTAATAATGTTGCAGGTACGTAGAGTTATCAACCAATGGGCACCTCGCTATGGGGTGATATAGAAGTAGCTTCAAAATGATATCGGGTTTGGAGGGTTTTATGGAATTTCAATTATTTATCGAATGTTGAAGATGACAATGTAGAAATTGGACAAGGTAAATTTATGACTTTTTCAACTTCAAAAAGTCATAAATCTTCAACGATTTATCATATTTACATAATTCTTGGTGTTTAAGCATCACGAGAAAATAATCTATTAAATTGTATATAGTTTTGTAATATTGCGGCATCGTTAACTCAAGAAAATTAAATATCTTTGAAATCTTGGACACAATTTGGGCACTTTTTAGGAGAATGACGCATATAAAGTTGCCAAAAAAGCATACTTACACCATACGATAAAAACACCACACGATAAATACTTGCAAACTTATGATAACTTTTAACGAATTATTTAATCCAAAATTGCAATCCAGATGCTGGAAATCCCGAAATGTATAATCCTGTTTAAAGTTAAACACTAGTCTAAAAGATTAACTGCACAAAATCTGGGGAAAATCGCACCAACAGTATGTTGCTATGCTATACTATGTTGTTAAAGTAATGAAATTGAGAGTGAGTAAGAAAATGAAAAATAATAAAATAGGATCGGATATCCTGTGCAGCCCTAATCCCGAATCATTCGGGAATGTTACAATCCCAATCCCGAAAACTCTGCTGATCTAGCCTTGAAGTATTAAATCCCCCCCCCCCCCCCCCCCCCTCTAACCATTCATTTTTCGCTACTTACACAACTCCATGGCCAATCCATTCGGCTTGATATCGAAATTATTCACACCCAACCACTCTCTAAACTTAGGCATCTTCTTTAGGATCCCCGACTGTCTACATTCCGTGAACTCAACGTAATGTAGGTGATCCATACTCTTAGACATTCTGTCAAGCCGATCTAGCCGGGACAATAACCTGAATACCGGACCGGTAAGACAAATAAACAATAAAATAATGAGGTATCAGGAGCATTCCCAACAATGTTACCTACAATTAGAGACAGGCTGAGGGTATTAAACTAAAGTTTATAAAATAATAAAACAGTTCAAAATTTTGTTTGCAGTTGGGGATTCTAATGCACTAATGAGCACTGAAATGGGAGGAACAAAGCGTGGTAGTGAAGTGAGCACGGAATTAGAGCATAGTGTGGTAGTGAGCACTGAAATTAGAGCATAGTGTGGTAGTGACTAGCGAGCACCAAAATTGGAGCAGAGTGAGGTAGTGAGCACCGAAATTAGAGCAGTGCAATAGTGGGCCCCGGAATTCTGCCGCTATGACATTGTCAGGTATATCATTATAACTAACATCTCATCGGGAATAAAGTTGGCAGATCTAAACAACCCAATGAGTTCTCCGTTACTATCGAGGTAACATAGAATGTCGTAGAGGGACTTTAATCGCTTGTTACTCCGGAATCTATCAGGGCAGCTCTCTGCATCGTCAAACAAACTAAAACAGGTAAAATATTAATTGATTCAGTTTTACTAACAATGGCGCGTAGTCGCGCAAACTGCGGATTTATTTTTAACTGGTAAGTTGGGTGGTTGGGATGGAGTAATCTTTATTCTCTTAGTATATATTCCGCATTTCATCGAAATAGACAAAAGCCTGTGTTAGTGTTAGCCATTGCCGCTCAATACGTCATTATAAATTAAATGACGCTGTGCAGTATTATGGGAAGTTTAATGGAAATTAGGGATGTCCCGGAATTCCGTTCCGGCCGGAATTCCGGCGGTTTTTGTCCGATTCCGGTTCCGGCCGGAATTGCCGGAATGGGGTCAATTCCGGCCGGAATTTTACCGGAATTACAAGGTTCATATCTAGTTTAATAGCTGCAATTAGTTTGTTAAATTATTATCAACATTTATATTTTTTAAACACATTATTACCAATTAATTTAAGATACCTTTCAACACTTGTAAACAAGTATAGAAATAAAGTTTTCTTCGACCGTTAGAGCTAACATTTAAGGATGAAAGGCATAGATGCCCGATGGTTAGCCCCTTCAAACCATTCGTGCCGAATTGAAAACTGCCTTGGCCCACATACATGGATCGAACCCACGACCTCCAGATATATTGGAAATCAATGCAACCACTATACACCAAGGTAGAACCTAACTAACATATGTAACGAAGGAAAATTCACAGCCACCCTGTTTATTAAAGTGAATGCATTCTTGATGGGTATGTATCACATTTCCAAAAAATTTTTACCTGGTAATCAAACTAAACTGGTCCCACCATATGTTTCACCACTAAGTAGTATTCATATACAATTCAAATAACCCTTTTAATTTACATTAACTAATTAAACCCTTTGTCCTTCTGAAGATATCTTAAGAAATGCATCATTAGGCCCGTGCTCCACTGGTAAGTCGTACTTACGTCGTTTTCAGATATTGTCTTAGTCAGAATGTCAAAATGAATGCCTCCTCGCTCCATTGGTAACATAAGTCATAAGTCATTTGATGTATAAGATGCGTCTCACATTTACTGCATATTTATTATACCCAAAGTAACCAATCACAGGCATCTTGCCGGATATAACACATGATTCATATGTCAAAAGATGGAGACATGGGACATAATCACAGTCGTAACTTACGATTTACCATTGGAGACGCCCCCATTGAAACCAATGTGTTCCATAATTTATTCTGACTAAGACTATACATAATACTTACCAGTGGAGCACGGGCCTTCACGTGTGGTTTTTCCAATTTGCTTATAAAATGGCGTTTTTTAGATTGATTTTACATTATTTTACATTGATCTTACAATATTTTACATTGATTTTAAATTATTTTACATTGATTTTATATTATTTTACTTTGCATTAATTATTAAATAATATGATAATTACAGGAGGCTAAATAAATTGCCAACCTTGTAAAGTTAGCAATGAAACTCGATTAACGATTAACACAATTACAATTACTACTTTAACCTAAAACTAATATAAATATAAAACGTTATTACAACACGTACAGGTCCTGAGAGTGGTCGTTAGTTTAGTTCTGCGTCGTAGGTGCTGCATAATATAGTAGTTTAATTTCTATTTACAGCAAATCCATTTCTTACCATAAATCTATTTATTCCCAGCAATAATTAAACTGTAACATGTACTATTGGACTCGTTTATTGTTTTGGTTCGAATAACATGCCACTGTAACATGCTCCTTTTCCTTAAAGACACCAGGATATTGCACCAAAGGACCTAATGACGCGAAACCATAGGTTTTGGGTTAACGTACTGTAGGTTTTTATGTATGAGTCTAAATGCTAAAAACCTAACTTTTGGCCAAAGTTGTCGATTTTAGAAAAAAATTATATTTAATAATGCCGAAGTACCATCCCGTCCCATAACGGCTCAGGCCATTCTACACTCCACCCACCTTAATTCCCCCAAGGTTCTGATTCATCTCATTAACAAACTTACTGTAGAAATTAAAAAATTAATTTCATAAAAAATTATAAAATTTCCTGGGTCATTTAGTGTATTTCACTAATTATAGAAAATTCCGGTTCCGGCCGGAATTCCGGCCGGAATATTCCGGCATGTTGAATTCCGGTTTCCGGTTCCGGCCGGAATCAAAATATCGATTCCGGGACATCCCTAATGGAAATTACATCAAAATGTTATAGGTTATATACCTGGTCTGTCGACTGCTACCCTTGGCGTCAAGGAACTTTATCAATCGTCTCAATTTTTCAGGAGATTTTCTAAACAAAAAAACAACGTCTTCCATAGCGATACAAGGTGCATCTCTGAGATAAGCTAATTCCCTAGACCGTTTAATAATCTATGAGATAAATAAACAGAGTAAACAATTTACTGGATCTTTTTATATTATGTTGATTAAAAAGCACAGTACTCAGGCTACTTTATAGTGGTGCTGCTCTCAGGAATATACGACACAAATCTGCAAATAGGAATAAACGATAAACAACAGAACGTACCTTGGACATTTCCGTATACAGAATATCTTCGATTAGGGAAGCTGTTTCAAACAGACCTCTCTGACAATCACCAAAGGCGAACATCATGGCCTGTAGCTCTGGAACTAACGAAATACGAGTAGAATATCCTGTAGGAGGATTCCCTATACTGCTCGTCGGTTCAAGTACCGGTGGCGGCAGTAGGCCTATCTGGTTCGGTTGCAACTGCTTCCCGGCAGACGATGCAGTCAACTGCCGGCTGCCGTGTTTCTTCGCAGATACAACTACCGCTGTGCGAGTAGATTGACCTTCTGCCTGACTTCGGCATATTATCACCTGTTGATTGTGAGGGTCGGGTTGTTTTTTTATTTTCCCCGGAATAAATTTATCAGATTCTTGACTAATTCTACTCGATTTAACTTGTTTTCCTGAGGCATTTCTTTTCATGGTTTTGCTTTTCCAATCAGCCAAAGGGGAGCCAATATCCGAACTGAATGATAATACAGGAATATTAAATAGTATCAGACTGTACAGCTCACAGTTGTAGATATGGCTGACTAGGGAAGTTACCTAGACTAAATTATATCTATATATAGGCCTACGGTCTGACGACTGACGGCTATAACTGTATAACTGTATAATACAATTTATTGCAATGCCGTTTGCAGTTCAATGCAAATGTACCACTCATAAGCAAGATACGATTAAAGATACAGCTGCACCTGCAGTTGTTGTTAAAGTAGCTCATATTCTTCGCAACCAACCAGGCTGCCGGAAGCGAAAAATAGTTGAAGCTATGATATCCGATGGTATTTTGGATGCGAAGGGTTCTGCAGTTTGTTCCGATTGCACCGACAACCACTCTATGAAAGGAATCTGTACTGCGGCTGAAATAACAGAGAAGTCGTAGGCCCTACGATGGGTTGGCCCCTGAATACCGTTAACGAATGGCCGATACATAAAAAGGAATATATGGAATTCAATTTGATAATTAATCCAAGTTGAATATATGAATACAGTACAGTATAAGATTTATTTATTTACATCTCATTCCTGAAAATTAATTTATTACCAATACATACAAAACATACGATACTGCACAATTGACTCTCTCATTCTCCTGACCCTGACCTTTATTTTATTGTAACTCAAATGCCAACCTGTGAAGATTAGATCAGTAGATTAGGGGTTCAGGATTAGAGTTTTAAGCGGATACTAAAAGTAAAATGTGACATTTTATAACTATCGCCTGATGATGTCAACGCTTTCGTGCGTTTGTGAGCGATACAGTAGGGTGGATTTCGCTCGTTTTCTTGTATCAGACTGAGCAACAGGATCCGCTGCACTTTTATTAGGAGCAGCCAGCAATGCAGCTGGTTACTACAGTATGGTTCCTATCTCTAGAGGCAGCCAATGTAGCTGGTTGCTGGTTCCTCTCTCTATATAGAAGCTGCCGCGCAATGTAGCTGGTTGCTGGTTCCTCTCTATCTACCTTATTCCCAAAATTCCTTATTTCGAAAAATATTCATAGTTTGGGCACTATTTTTCACCTAGACGGGTTTTCGATAGCGGCGAATCTTCTGAGACGGGTCTCAAATTCTCAAAGCACAAAGGGTGGCTGTGTGCCATTTCTATGGCACGTGCCAAAATTGGCGTATTTGGCAAACACAATAGATACAGGCAGAATGGCGCAGATTTCGGTTCCACAAGGTTAAACAGGCAGACAGGGTGCTGAAGCACTAACAAACTGACAAATGGTTTCAAATTCTCTAGTAGCGTAGAAGTGCCACTTTTTAGCTTGTGGCACATGGCACTGTGTTTAGCATGGCACAAAATATCAAAATATCTAAAGCTTCATAGAAATGTTTTCATTTTCGGTATTTATAGGTTTCCAAAGGTGCTGATTCGATTACAAATGTTTTCAAATTCTCTAGTGGCACATAGGTCAGTAGGTGCCACTTTTTATTCAGTATTACTGATTTACCGGTCAGTTCATTAATCACAGAGTTGCAGACCGGTCATAGTTTATGACCGTCACCGCCACTAACATAACCGATTAATATCTGTGTATTTTCTGCTGTTATTTTGTATCGTGATATTCACATACATAGTTCTGTGCTATTATCATTTCGGAAGATTAATATTGAGAAACACAAACGCTCTTATTTCCCCGACGGCCTTCGGCCAAAACGACTATAACACAGCAACTCCAGCGAAACGGTGACGCGTACTTAATCTAACCCGGTCGGATCTACGATCCCGTCAGCCCGTCACACTTGTATTCTTAAATGGTAGCTAAATGAATACTGGTGTTTCTGCCCATGTCAGCATGTGAAGTTTCCCCGGTATTCCCTTAACCCCCCCCCCCCCCCCCCCCCTCTCTCTGTAACTAACGCTACTAACGCTGTACGCGCTTTTGAAGACCTTTAGCAGTTTAACCTGCCAAAATTTATATGTCTTTTGGTTTATAAATAGACTTTAGAAAATGACAAGTATTTAATACCAATAAACACAACATTAGCCGAAGCCAGCCTAGTGCGCGTCCATTCACCCGCTGGATATACCCGGGAGACTGGATTCAGAGGGCTTAGATTGTTATTGCAGTGTAAGCTTACTGTATTATTCGATTGATCGTTAATAAATAATTTCTGACCAATATTATTCACTTTCGGGAAATATTAACAGTTCCTTTAGGACGTGGCGCTCTATCTAGGTAAACAGAGATATGACTTATACTAAACACAACGGTAAGTCGGTAAGGCTTATGATTCACGTATGAGGCGCATTCTTTAGGAAATGCTTAGTTATCAGTCACAATCATGCACACTACCGGTAACACACAAAACTGCACACTAATTTGCCGACCGTCAATGAATTTTATCATATATAAAGAGAACAGCAATTGACTCATGTAGTGCTTATCAAATAGCATTAAATTCACTACAAACCACAATAATATAAGTCGCAATCGCTATATGTAACCCGTCTCTCTAA
This sequence comes from Nemertoderma westbladi, assembly GCA_032718475.1. NCBI lineage: Eukaryota > Metazoa > Xenacoelomorpha > Nemertodermatida > Nemertodermatidae > Nemertoderma > Nemertoderma westbladi. The sequence continues at coordinate 43,772 of JAUCBJ010007801.1, forward strand.
CCTGTAGTGTATCAAGAAAATTGGGAAATTTGGATTCTTTATAGATGTTCTCCAAATAATAATATTCAACCATCTGATACAAATAATGACAACAGTAAATAGCAGTATAATAATGTATGTTGCAGTGATATAAGACTGCTGCTGATTGCACTGATTGTACTGGACCGATAACAGTTATACGTTCTATAATCTAAGCCTACTAATGTTTCTTCCAAAGTCTGAAACGAA
>JAUCBJ010007802.1:0-58532 GCA_032718475.1 Nemertoderma westbladi
CTAGAATTAAGGATCTTATGTCCCCAGACCTGCTCTGGAATCAAATTGTGTCAATTTTAGCATCAAATAATAAAATTCACGGGAATAAATTAAATTCATATTTAAATGAATTTCATAAATTGTCATTTTGTGCAATTTATAACATTCCCAAAATTCCAGTAATTAATAGATCATGGGAGCGGAGATTCATATTGAGTGTATTAGAGTGTGAGAATCTCCAGCATATAGTCAATAGCCGATAAAATTTATAAAATCATGCATAAAGAGGATATTGACAATTAAAGAATTACTATTAAATAACATCCCAGATCTGTATGCATGAGGATTGCCCTAATTCTACCGCTAGTTTTCCATAATGTCACCATGGCAACACCCACGCTAGAATTAGAAGCAAGTTAAAAGAACAATAAAAAGCTTGCCCCATTGCGTAGCATAAGAGTATACATAGCGCACTATTAGTATCCAAGGATACATAGTAAATACGTGACATTCTGGAAGACACTGACTAACGGACAAATGGTATGCATGTGTGCAGTAAGTAATGATTGTATGGAATTTGTGCGTTTATAGGTGAATGTTACTACTAAAGTGTGTTTACAGTAGCTAATCGCAATTGTAAAATAGCCCTAACTCTACCGAGATAACCTCAAGTGGATTCAAGCCTTTGGGACGGACAGTGGTGGGACTTGTGCCGGTTATCGTTGTCGTGCTGTGCTACATGTTGGCGTAAACACTGCGACAGCGGTACATCGGCGCTGAGAAACCCACTGTCCGGGGGCAAAAGGCCGAGTAGGAAGCGACGCCCGCTTACCTAAAATATTAACTTATATTGATATTAACAAACTCAGATAGCAAATATGACGGAATTAATAGAAGATGACCTTGGTATTAGAGAGCGATATACTCTACCTTTACAAGCGTTTGTGGATAGCTTGATACGCGGTGAAGCTGATCCGACTATTACGGAGGACGATGGTCGCTATATCGAACCGCCGATGTCCCAGGAACAACTTACGCGCGAAGCGGACTATAGAAAATTCACCGCTCGCTATACGAATCGTAATGGTACGTATATGGACTTCTTAACTACCGGCCATCCTACTGATTTACATGATACCGATGATGTAGACACCGAAAGGGAAATGGTTTTATTCCAATATCATACTCAGCGGAATCGTAATGATAAACCGAGAATAGAACACGAGAACTCTATTCGCAACCTACTCGACAGAGAAAACGTTGAAGAACCCGATAAGCGTATCAACTTCAACGACTACGTGGAATTTTTGCGGGAAACCTATCTCAATATTGCCAGTCAACAGAACTTAGAGACTCGATATCCTCAAGGTATCCATCACGATCCCATGGTAGAACTCAAACGACTCTATTTCACCATGATGTATCTTACTGCAGATCATCCACTGTCTGTTGTCTCAGATAGCTTTGAACTAATAGAAGGGAACCACTGGAGAAGAGACATGAGTTGATGTCTAGGGTCCATAATGTGAATAGTTTTCCCCGGGGCACGGGTGCTCGTGGGCGGTCTCCTTCGGGAGGCTGTAACTTTCTCTTCCTTCATCGTTTTCCTATAATTATTGTGATCAGTGTCACAGTAAGCAGATAAGAATGAATGATGAGGTAATGGAAAACATGTCCATTGTGGTGTCTTATGGATACTACCATATGGGTAATTCCATGTCAAATCATCCAGAATTTTTAACTTTTGTAACCCACCCTCTCAGAATTTCGTGAAAATTTCAGGGATTCAATACCAATATGTAACTAAGAGTTGTTGAAAATTTTAGGTCAATCCCTCCAGGGAATCAAAAGTTATAGCATTTCAATGCGGGCTACATTTACGGCTATCGCGACTAAGATGACGCTTTCGCGGGTGAGACGTTATGGCCTTTTTTGGTCATAGGACTATATGTATGTACCTAATAGTCACAAAATTGAGTGCCTAGAAGTATTTTTCGATCCTGAGTCTGAAAATAAAGTCAGTTTTCAACGTAAGATGCACCTTGCTCTGATATGGTCAAGAATTGATCATCTTTGGCTTCGCGGAGACCTAGAAACTTTGATTGGCAATAACCTTTGCTGCTTTCGGTGAATCTGCTTGAAATTTTGTGCACACACTCCCTGGGTGGACGATGGCATTTGGTAAAAAAATTGTTTTTGTACTCTGAGATGCTCTGATTTTATTAAGGATTTTCACTTTTGCTTATCCGCTAGACCGCTAGGTGTTTCCGTTTCTTCACTTGCCCATTAGGAGTCACTATTACTTGATATTTACTGTCCAGATGCCATGTGAGGGAGGTGGGTGACATCAAACTAATCAAAAAAACTATAATTAATATAATTATATAACATGATGGATGATTTAGAATATACACTGTACACAGGCCTGGTAGCCAAATCTCTCTATAATAATACTATATCCACTGTGATCAGTTTCTTGGCTCACCCATTATTTCATCATTTTCTCTCAAATTTAGCTTAGTAGCTCGAGAAAACTGAACCAGAAAGGCATGGACTGCAAACTCTGACCACATTAGTTCAAGTTATACTGTATGTCCTAGGCAGTTTACATTTAGGCAAATACACATATTTTAATCAATCAATATTGTTTCAATATACAGTAGTGTAAGGTTGTCAGTAAAAGAAAAGCAGAGAACACTCCATGTCCTCTCACTCTCATTCGTTCCTTGATATTCCTGTACACCTGTAGGCCTATGTTTTTCTCTTGTTATTATTATTGACTGATTATTATACTGTAATAAAGATGTCAGATTCTACAGAAGAAAAGTGTGATTTTGGCTCTATACTGTCAGAAGATTGTCATAAACTCTCATATCGTGGACAAAAAGCTGGAATTCAAGATTTTAAAAACCTCCCACATGAACTGCAGGAAACATTGTTATGGCGTAGTGAAGTTCCTAAAACCACTTACGAGTCTGTGAGTACAATTTGCCATCATCATGAATATATCTTTACCAAGAAGTTCCACCAGGGGAGTAAATGTTGTGATACATTCAAACTGCACAAGACAAGATCTAAAGGTTAGTTCTACACTGGACAAACTACTACAATGCAAATTTTCGAATATTATTTAGGCCTAATACAGTAGCACTATTAACCTATTAGCTACAAATACACCCTGAAATGCGGTACATATTTTCTTATTTTTTATAATTATTGTATTTTTAGGAGATCGAGTGATCAGTTTGGATTTCGCAAAGAAACTTAAGGAGAAAGACATTGAAGTAACACCAGGGTGGAAATTTTGTGTTAAATGTGAAGTCAAGGCCAAATCATTAACAAAATCAGAACCATCTACCTCTGTAATTAGTGAAAGTGAATCAACTAGTGAAAGTGAATCGGTGATAAAGACTGTAGAACTTGAAGGACTACGTGGGTCTGTTGCCAGTTCCTTTGAGGCTATTGGTGTATCCCCATTAAAGGTACATGGATTACCAGCACATAGCCGTGTGCCTAGTGCCAAGAAAAAACTTAAACGTGTATATGAAAAAATGGAACATCAGGTTTCATCAATCCTAGGAGTAGAGGCAGTGGAATTACAGGAAAGTGCCGGTACATCTTCCACATCAGTATATTTGGATAAAGCTAATGCATTAGACAAATTGCATACCGAATTGAAAGCAAAATTGGAAGTTGCAAATTATAGAGAGAAAGTCCAGATACTTACACTGGCACCTACTAACTGGCCAAGGACTAGAGTGTCTGAAGTTTTTGGTGTCTCTGAATATTTGGTCCGAAAAGCAGTGGCACTTAAATCTGAAAAGGGAATAATGTCAATTCCAGAGAAGAAGAAAGGTAAACATCTCTCAAATGATGTCACTGATGCAGTGCGCTCATTCTATGAAGATGATGAGTATTCTCGAGTAATGCCAGGACGGAAGGACTATGTTAGTATTGGAAAGAATATTCATGTCCAGAAGCGATTACTGTTGTGTAATTTGAAAGAACTATATTTGTCATTTAAAGATAAAACGAAATTGACTATAGGCTTTTCAACCTTCGCTGCCTTGCGCCCTAAGTGGTGCATCTCTGTTGCTGCTCCAGGAACACAGAATGTATGTGTCTGCAGCTATCATCAGAATGCAAAGTTAATGACTGCTGTTTTACCAATGAACTTAACATATAAAGACCTAATGGATAAAGTTGTTTGTAATACAGATAACAAGATGTGCATGGTACATAGGTGTTCAAATTGCCCAGGGAAAGAAAAACTTCGGGAATTTATTGCCGAGCAATTTGAATCTTTGGAAGAAGAGATTACTGTTTCTCAGTGGACTGGTACTGATCGTGCTAACATGATTACTCAAATTTTGACTATTTCTGATTACATAGATGCTCTCTCTGATCAAATTGATAAACTGACCTCTCATAGCTATATAGCTAAAACACAATCACGCTATCTGAAGAATCGTAAGGAATATCTTGAAGAAGATCATTGTATTGCAATAGTTGACTTTGCAGAGAACTATGCATTTGTTGTACAGGATGCGATACAGTCGTTCCACTGGAACAATAGTCAATGCACCATACACCCAGTTGCGCTTTACTATTTAAAGGATGGAAAACTTCAAGTAGACTCTCTAGCATATCTTAGTGATGTTGTAGATCATGATACAACTTTTGTGTATACTGTTCAAAAGAAATTGACCAACTATTTGAAGGATGAACTTCCTCATATTAATACACTAGAGTACTTTTCAGATGGTTGTGCTGCTCAATACAAGAATTGTAAGAATTTTATAAATCTGTGCCACCATGAAGCTGACTTTGGCCTAAAAGCTCAGTGGGATTTTTTCGCCACATCTCATGGCAAATCTCCAGCAGATGGGATTGGTGGTGTTATAAAACGAACTGCATTACGAGCCAGCCTTCAACGAGTAGTAGGTGATCAGATAGTTTGTACGAAAGCTGTTCATGAGATCTGTTGTAGTCATCTACTATCAATTAAGACTTATTTGATTGAACAGGATGAAATAGAACAATGCCGTTCGTTTTTGCAGAGTAGATATAATATTGCAAGAACAGTTCCTGGAACCCGGGCTCATCATCAGTTTGTTCCTGATTCAAACACAACAATTAAACTTAAACATACAAGTACTGATGAAGCGTTTTCATTCATCCACACGTTTGGAATGCCAGAAGGTGATATTGTTAAGGTATCTGCAATGGAATATGCAGCATGCAAATATGATGAAGGTTGGTGGATTGGTCTAGTTTTGGAGTGCTCAGCTGAACATTCAGATCATCTGATAAGTTTCATGCATCCACCAGGATCTTCAGGAGCACAAACATTTTTCTGGCCTTCGAAGATGGATACATGTTGGGTACCTAGCCCACATGTACTTCTAAAGATACAACCACCAAGTACTCGAACTGGCCGAACATACTCTTTAATTAATGATGAATTAAAACTAATTCAATCTAGATTTTTAACTGCAATTTAATCTTAAACTATACTGTATTATTATCTATATCTATAAGCATTATATTATAGAGTTATTGGGCAATATATATAATATTAATCATCATGTTAAATAATTATTTTATAGTTTTATGATTACTTTAATGTCACCCACCTCCTTCACATGGAATCTGGGAACTAAATATCAAGCAATAGTGACTCCTAATGCGTGAGCGAAGAAACCGAAGCGCTTAGCGGTCTAGCGGATAAGCAAAGTGAAAAGTTTTAATAAAATTAGAACATCTCAGAGTACAAAAACAATTTTTTTACCAAATGCCATCGTCCACCCAGGGAGTGTGTGCACGAAATATCAAGCCAGTTCACCGAAAGCAGCAAAGGTTATTGCCAATCAAAGTTTCTAGGTCTCCGCGAAGCCAAAGATGATCAATTCTTGACCATATCAGAGCAAGGTGCATCTTACGTTGAAAACTGACTTTATTTTCAGACTCAGGATCGAAAAATACTTCTAGGCTACTCAATTTTGTGACTATTAGGTACATACATATAGTCCTATGACCAAAAAAGGCCATAACGTCTCACCCGCGAAAGCGTCATCTTAGTCGCGATAGCCGTAAATGTAGCCCGCATTGAAATGCTATAACTTTTGATTCCCTGGAGGGATTGACCTAAAATTTTCAACAACTCTTAGTTACATATTGGTATTCAATCCCTGAAATTTTCACGAAATTCTGAGAGGGTGGGTTACATGGCCTGGATGACTTGACAAGGAATTACCCATATCTCCTTCCTCCTCTTTTCTCCCTTCATCGATCGACCAATCATACTGGTATCGTGGTATGAATCATACCGCTTCCTAATAAACCTCCCCACCCTTTACTGTTAATCTGGATGCCTATATTCGTGTCCGCATCTCCTGTCCATATACCATTGTGTTGGTATTTATAATAGCAACACCCATCTCTTTGTCGTTGATTACATAATCAACCACCGATAATTTCCTTAGGTCCACGACCCGATATAAGGACTAAAAGGATACGCGGCTAATCTGTGAACAACTGGTACCATTGTGTGTCATAAATCTGGTTGTTCACCTCCCTTAATAATTGGGGATAAATTAATTTGGAGATAATCTTCGAATGACATAATCCTCCTACTGAGATCGTATTTTAAACCTTGTTGAATGTGTCATAGGTTTTCCTTGCCCTCTCCCATCGATGGCGGAAAACATGTTAGGCGTGCAACAGGAATATGGAGAACATTCCCTATCCTTTCGTGGATACTCAGCTGATAGCGCCTTGGGCCGAAGGCCGAGGTTTCTTTCGCACCATGTATGCTAATGTGTCTAGCAACATTACAAAGGTGCAACGAACTTCCATCGGACATCTTGCCTTTCAGGAATACGGGTGGAATTTCAAGGTCGGAAATCCCATCAACTATCAACAAGTATACGGAGACCATTATTCTCGATTATACTTTGACGGACCATTAACCGCACCTGGCGCCGTGTATAGCTTCATGAGTGTTCCACTCCGACCCTCCTTAGCTATCTACACGATCTTCGAAAACGCCGCACTTTCCGGTTGGCTAGCCGATGTGTGCAGTCGTACTATACGCGCCCATCCATTAATCCTTGGAACCAAACTAGCTAAGCTAGATGAACATAATAAATTCATCCGCTTTGAATGTTTCCGACGGTTTTTAACCCCGTTTCGCAACGTGGATAGCCAATTCAAAGACCGCGCTTTGACCAAGCTCAGCTTAAGAGACTCAGCTGCGGAGAAGTTGGATAGCGCTGGATTCGCTATTTTCCGAGACATTTGTGTGATAAACCTGCACTCCTCGGTTATCCAAAGACCTCGGATCCCCACCGGTTATTCTGTCGTGGAAATTCAGACGGTAGGTCCATTTGAGGAGACGGCCATGCCTACCTCAACTATACAAGGGGAAGACGAACCCATATGTTTAGAATCGGAAGAGATTCAGCCCCCCACGGCTCGGAGTAGTGATAGTGACTATCTATTGGAATGGTATCAAGGTCCACAGTGTCTTACTGCGTATGATTATCGCCATGCCAATTATGTTTCTCGACAACGTTGTCGGCTGTGCGCATCGAGAGACCATATTACGTCTATGGACACCAACGATCTTTGTTCCTATTTCCACGAGCAACCGTCGATGGAAATCTATTGTGCATATTGTCGGCTTAATAATTTGCACATTTTTGCCGTCTGCCCCCAATTTATGACTCAATGCCATCATTGTCAATTAAAAGGACACGCCAGCTTTGATTGTCCCTTTAACCATGATTTAGAGAGCGTAGATGAAATGATTGTACTACGTTATATAAGAGCTTGGGAAGCGAACGCTGATTTACATTGTGACTCACGCCATCGCTATTATCCCGGACGCGCCTATGAAGGAGTTTATGCGTTCCATCCATATTTGTTTGCCTCCGTCGAGCAGAAATCGCGCCTATCAAGTTATGAACTATTGAAGCGCGTTGGAGAATGTATTTCAACCAAATATGTGCGTAAATTTCTCAGGAGCATTAATCCGAGTGACATCCAGTCTTACAACTTAATAAACTTTATCCGTCAAGACCCTGCCTATGGAGACTTATTCGTCAACTCACACCCTGAGTTACAAGAGGTATATCGACGGCCTTACGAGTATCGAGCCCGCGAACGCGAGTTAGAAAGAACCATTAAACCAAGGAAGTTTCTAACTGCCTATGGTCCACCCACGGCCCTCGTTCAGACCACTCGTAAAGGACCCGTAAGAGCGGCTGTCTTGAAACGAGCTCTCAAAGCCGTTAGACCCCTCTCCCCGGACGTTGATGTCCATCAACCCGGTACTTCGACCGGCGGATATACCGATCGCAATCCCATACCTTCTGATGCAATCATATTGCACCCTTCACCCAGGAGTTATAGCCCTCCTAGTAAAGTGGCTCGCCCCAAAGAGAAAAGCACTCTTGCTAGCTTCAAAAAACTGCGTAAACGCCGTCCGCGCAAGAAAGACTAACTGTTTAGAGTATTTTTGTATTTTAGAAACTGTGATTTTGTATATTTTATAGACTTAAATCCCATTTTCTGGGAGCGGTGTAAAAGCTTTTGTGGGATAACTGATACGTTTGCCTTTGCTGGCCAGTTCCCCCCCAGGCGCTGGAATACTCTAAAAAGGGTTTCCTAACTGTATATATATTCCCCTCGCCCGCAAGGTACCTTTACAGGTGTTTTAACGGACATAAAAATCATTCTGCTATATACGTGTTTTAGCGGACATGGTAAGACAAAAAACTTGTAATGCACCAACCACCTTTCACAGCTTAGCCGTGATGATTCATATTACGACATCTAGCAGCTGGTTGCTGACATGGAAACAGCCATTGGACGCGTGGTTCTTTGTTTGGCTTGGGCCAATCAGGGCGGTTTTTCCTGTCGACGTGTAGCTTTCCTGCCGATCATAAGGAGAGTGTTCAGTCTTACTGTTTTTTCTTGATACTTTGTTGTTATTGCTGTCTAAGCCAGAAACACCGGCATTTTTGGATAGATACTGCTGTACCGTAAACTGCTTGAATTATCGAAAGTATAAACTGTTACCTAACTCATTAATCATATTGTTTGTACTGTTATTTTACCGTCAGTTATTAATTGTAAATATTTGTTGATGGAAATATTGCTATTTGGATAATACGGATAAATCACCCAATTCCCAATTTTCTTGATAACACTACAGGTTAGAGAGACCGGCTATATATAACAATTGCGATTTATATTAATGTGGTGTGTATTGAATCCAATGTTATTTAGCAGACCCTACGTGAGTCAATTACTGCTCTCTTTATGTGTGATCAAATGTACTGACTGTCGGCAGAATAGTGTGTATGATTGTGATTGGTAACAAAGTATTTCCTAAAGAATACGCTTTATACTTCAATCCCAAGCAGTATCGTTGCGTTTAGTATAAGTCTTAGTTCTGTTTAAATAGATAAAGCGCCACGTCCTAAAGGAACTGTTAATATTTCCCGAAAGCCAATAATATCTGTCAGAGATTAATTATTAACGATCTATCGAATAATACATTAGGTATACACTGCAACCTTACACTGTAATAATACAATTCAAGCATCCGAATTCAGTCTCCCGGGTGTAGATCCATCGGGTGAATGATCGCGCATGGGCTGACTTCGGCTAATGTTTTGCGTATTAGCATAAAATATTGTCGTATGCTAAAGTGGTTTTAATTAACTAGAAGACATATAAATTTTGGCAGGTTAAACTGCTAAAGGTCTTCAAAAGCGCGAACATCAATTGAATTGGTACCCAAGGTGTACCAATACCGTGTTTTTCACTGGAATTTTTTGAAAACAAAAAAGTTTACTTTTTTTTGTTAACATTATATTAGTTATCGTAGCTAGTGTTTTTAAGGAGCTAGTGAATTATTTACTAGCTAGTTATAATACGTATTTAAAATGTTTATCGGTTGATATTGATTCGGTTGATCGGATGATTATTGATTTTTTTAAATGTATGAATAGCTACGCAATTAGTATAAAGATAAAAACTGTTCTACCACAAACTCTACTGCACCACCAACTGCTTATTTAATATAGTTAATCGAATAAATGAACAGATATTTAAATAAATGCTGCTCCTGCTTCGTAAGGGCGACCAGTCGGTGTGGCTGCACCCGGGCCGGGAAAGGTTGCACAAGTTGTCCCGCCCTGGCAACTTCAGGTTGCAGGAACCCCCACAACATCGCCCCACAACATCGATCCGCCAGATTCGCACCCATGTACTACATACCAGGCCCAGGGTCCTCTTCAAATCTCGCCCATAATCAGCCCTGAATACGATCCCAACGAGACGTTGGAGGCCGAATCATCTAGTGGGAGCAGCGATGGGGATACCAGTGGTGATTCGACCCTCTGTCAGACCTTTCGCCTTTGCTCACCTCCAGTTGCATTGGGGGCAAGCACGCCTCGTCCTTCAGTTGGCCAGGTCAGCAACACCTCGGAACCTGAGTTACTTGAACAGGCATTCGGTGGTGAGTTTTTGAATATTTTTACTGCCAATGCTAACTGTATGCAGAAATCTTATTATTCGGTATCAGTGCATATAATATTTGTGCTTCGTATGTATTGAATAGCCCATAAAAATGTTTATATTGTTGCCTAACAACAGTTGTGGTATCATTGAACTCTCATTGGTAACTACCGAAGCCGGTATTCTTGCGTCTTATTGGCTGTTCTATTTTTACCGAACATTGTGTATTCATATATAACTGTTGTCAGCCTCGCTAGGCTTAGGCTTAACTTGATATTATTTCAAGTACTTTACATCGATTCTATAAGCCCTGCGAGCCACGTTTAGTTACAGTGGTCCGCAATATTTTACCTAGTCACTTGCAACTAATTACTTGCAACTAATCGCTTGTACTCGATTTCCACACGGTGAGTGTAAATGCGCCTTGTCAGTAATAAGATTTGGTTCATTTAATGCGAATGTTAATTATCCCCAACTAGTAACTATTATTTACCAGCGATGCAAGTGATTCGAGTAAATCGTGCGCTTATCACGCACTAGACCAACATAGTATCCAACCTACAATATATGTAAGTCATACGTACATTTACTAGCCAACAACACAATATAACGGAACGGTTTACACGTACTATCGCACCCCCTTTGAGGCAGTTTGTAAGTGCTGAGGCATTATACTTACGGTAACTAATTCTAGATCTCGTTAAGATATATACCCCCACACTTTCGTGAGTGTTCCTGCTATATGCGGCAGGTATCCCGAGGCATTGATAACACTCATAAGAACTACATAACGACTCGCTGGGCATTTTTAGGTTAGCCTCCCATAAACGCCTCGACAAATATCCCTGGTTCATCGACTGACCAAGCCTGGGAATCCAGGCTACTCTGCTGCTCATACCGAAGTGCACTAACGTACTGTTACAGTCCCATTTGGTTATTTCTGCATCTGCAAAGGAATCCCGCCATGATAGCCTCACCCGTCTGCCTGGCCGTAATTACGTGGTCCCAGGCGGTAACGTTGGGCACAAGATCGCAGACATCCTATCTACCGAGGTGGGTGGCTTTGCCAACGGTTCACTTCCCTCGGAGCGTTGCCTTTGCTCCATTACCACTATTTTTCAGCATGACCCAAATGTTTCCAAAAGCCCAGATGTGAGACGGACTTTACTGCGTCGAATCCAGATGTGGGAATGCAACAAGTTTGACGCTTTAGTAGCAGATGCTGAGCGCTGTAGTGCCAAATTTCCATCTTCTCATGGTGCTGGACCACCAAACACTGCACGGAACTTCAACAGAAAGATTCTCGAAGGAATGAACCGAGCTGCTGTGCGTTGTGCCACTAAGGTGCCTTTAGCCTTTGCTTAGGCCCTACTGCCAAACTCCACTCCTTTACAAACTTGAAATTGTTCATAGGGTAGCATTAGTGTGTGTTAAATATTTTATACAGCTGATAGCTTTTTCAGTCAAGGTATGGGCCAATGTGAATTTAGAACTAATTCCAAGTGAATGAACCTTAGTAATATTGTAGGCCTTTAACTGTAGTACTAAAATAATTGGTGTAATTAGAATCATGAGAGGGAAACGTAGGTTTAGAAAATTGGATTATTGTCAGGCCTTAAGGAACAAAGTGATTTAAAAAGTTAAATATTAGTATATTAATTAATTAATAGAATAAGTGTTCTGAAGATTTACATCCCGCGTGCTTGCTAGAGGGAAATATTATTTAATCTCTATTCTATAGTATCAAGCCTGACCTTGGTGTACGCGCTTTTATAGACCTTCAGCAGTTTAACCTGCCGAAATTTATATGTCTTTATTGATAAACTGCCTTTTATAAGATGACAAGATTTAATACAAAAACAAACCAAAAACATTAGCCGAAGCCAGTCCATGCGCGTCCAAATGACCCGTTTATAACACCGGGAGACTGGATTCGTGGGCTTAAATTTATTTGCGGTCAAGCCTACTGTATTATTCGATTGATTACTAATATATAATCTCTGACAAATATTATTCACTTTCGGGAAATATTAGCAGTTCCTTTTAGGACGTGGCGCTCTACCTATGTAAACAGAGTTATGACTGATACTACACACAACGATATGGCTTAAATTTCAAGCATAGGGCGCATTCTTTAGGAATGCTTTATTATCAGATCCAATCACTTTACAATCACGCACGCTACCGGTAACGCACAACACTGCTCACTGATATGCCGACAGTTACTGACTTTGATCAGGTATAAAGAGATATGCACTGGACTCAGGTAGTGTCTGTCAAACAACATTAGATTCACTACAAACACAATAATAAAGTCGCAATTGTTGTACATAACCTTTCTCTCTAACCTGTAGTGTATCAAAGATATTGGGAAAATGTGGGTTGATTATTGATATTCTTCAACTAATAACATCCAATTATACTGATACAAATTACAAACAGTAAAAGCAGTATGACGGTAGGTTAAGATATAATTAGATTGCATTGAATTAAGATCGATATAAAGTGATATGAATCGAGTTGATTTGTTAATAGCGATAATAGCTATGCTTTCTATAATTTAGCCTACTAATGTTCTTACAAAAGGGCAGAAACATTGCGTCATTCCAGCCGATCTTCAGGCAGTATGGAACGACATAAACACTGAGTTTGGGAGCTGCTGTAGGTATCTCTTCAAGGAAAACGCAAATCGCCCTGATTGGTTGTTAGACCAAAACAAAGGAACCAGGAGTCCAATGAGAGCTCCCTCCACGTCATCATCCAGCTGGGAGATGTCGTAATCAGAATCCTTCCCTTGACATAGTGACAGTGAAATGCCGCATTGCGGGGTTTGTACCCTGCTACGTCCGCATAAAGCACACATTCAGAAGAATCTATTTTATGTCCGTTAAAAACACTTATACAGCACCCCGAGGGCTAGGGGATCAAATTATATCTGTAAACGCTTTTACAGCAGGTTTCAGAGTATTTTAGCGTATGGGGGGAAAACTGGATCGCGGGGCGAAGGACCAGTTGCATCCCACAGAAGCTTTTACACCGCTCCCAGAAAATGGGATTGAAGTCTATAAAATATACGAGATCACAGTTTCTAATATACATAAATACTCTAAACCGTTAGTCTTTCTTGCGCGGACGGCATTTACGCAGTTTTTTTTAAAGCTGGCCAGAGTCCCTTTCTCTTTGGGGCGAACCACTTTACAAGGAGGGCTATAGCTCCTGGGTGAAAGGTGCAATATAATTGCATCAGAGGGTGCAGGCTTATAGTCGGGGTATCCGCCGTTTCGATATGCTTCTCCTCGAGCTGATTTTCCTCTGCTCGTCGGTGGATACATTCGTCCAAAAATCTCGCGGAGAATAGAGTCGTCCAAGTTCGATATCTTCTTAGAGATTAGTTTAAGTTATCTGAACAAACGCAGGTCTCCCTCCTGATCCCCGCGGAATAGCGTCCAACTCGTTTAGGACAACGCTCTCCTCTACCTTGATGACGGGTGGTAGCGGGTTAAACGGGAACGATCCCGATTACACGGTTGAATGGCAACAACGGGTGTCCGTGCCTCAATCCGGCCAGGTAAGATAGGCGGATATTCAGGGAGCCATTAACCTGAGTGCCACCAGCCAACGGCTCGGGCAACACTGGATCTCGGAACGGTAAGCACAGTTCATGAGGATCCGCGACACCACCAGGATCAAGAGTCCGAGGTCCAACCAAGGAAGGAGGAGGTCTGACCGAGCACTCCGGAACTCAGATCATAGGTCCACTCAAGGATCGCCCGAGCCGAGAAAGCGTGGGTGACACATCGAACAAGTTTCTCTCGAAACTCCCGCAAATACAGCGAGCAAACCATGTTTAAAGCTTCGTCTCCGTTGACGTTTATGTCTTTCCGTTTGTCGGCTGGTCCTAGGCATTCATCGCAACAATACCAAGACACACGTCCTGTAGGGGAAACGCGGGTGACACCCATTTGGTGTTACAATGCTTCCCTCAAGAATTCCAAACACACGCTGGAGCCACCGCGCTCATCCGCCTCCCGAACGTCTCCTCCCTCGCGTAGACTTCGAATAGAATTTTCGCATTCGAATTTAAGTTCATTGTTACGACTCCGCTGGGTAGGATATTTAAATAATACCATTTCCCTTTTGTGTTGACATAGTCCGTATCGGGTAAGTCGATAGAATAGCCGGTAGTTAAGAAGTCCATATACATACCATTAATATGCGTATAGCGAGCGGTGAACTTGCTACAGTCCAACCCACGCGCAAGTTGCTCCTGGGACATAGGTGGTTCGATATAACTACCATCGTCCTCGGTAGTAGTTGGATCAGCTTCACCGCGTATCAAGCTATCCACAAACGCTTGTAAAGGTAGAGTATATCCCTCTCTAATACCAAGATCATCTTCTATCAACTCCGTCATATCTGTTATATGAGTTTACCAATATTAGAAGGAGTTTGGCTTTAGGCGAGCAGGCGTCGCTGCCTACCCCTCTCTGCCCCCGGACAGTGGGATCCTCAGCGCCGATGCACCGTTGTCGCGTGTTTACGCCAACGTTGTGGCAACAGCACGACAACGATAACCGGCACAAGTCACTCCACTGTCCGTCCCAAAGTCTTGAAATCACTTGAGGTTCTTGCTATGGGAGAGTTGGGCTACTTTACAATTGCGACTAGCTACGGTAAACACACTTTAGCAGTAACATTCACCTACAAACGCACAAATTCCACACAACAGCTACCAACTACAATCATACAGGCCACTTGTCCGTTAGTCAGTGCTTTCCAAAATGTCACGTTGTTATTGTGTATCCTTGGATACCAACAGTGTGCTATGTAATCACTATGCTAGGCAATGGGCAAGCTTTCTATTGTTCTGTTAACTCGTTTCTAATTCTAGCGTGGGTGTTGCTATGGTGACATTATGTAAAGCTAGCGGTAGAATTAGGGTAATTCTCATGCATACAGATCTGGGATGCTGTTTGATAGTAAGTCTTTAATTTGTCAATATCCTCTTTATACATGATTTTAGGAATTTTATCGGCTATTGACTATATGTTGGAGATTCTCGCACTCTAGCACACTCAATAGGGTGAATCTCCGCTCCCGTGATCTATTAATTAGTGGAATTTTGGGAATATTAGAAATTGTGCAAAATGACAATTTATTAAATTCATAAAAATATGAATTTTAAACTTATTCCCTTGAATTTAATTATTTGATGGTAAAATTGACACAATTTTGATTCCAGAACATATCTGGGGACATAAGATCCTTAATTCTATAAAATGGTCTTTTAAGAATACCGGTAAGTGCTACGATATCTTAATTGACTAGAAATTTTAAAGGATCTGAATTTGACAGATTTAATAAATATTAAATTAATATTTAAGATGGGCACCGATTTATTCCAGAACTTGTCTGGGGACGTTAACCACTGATTCTAGAATTTGTCTTTCAAGTATATCGGTGGGTGCCACGATATCTTAATCGACTAGAATTACAGATGGTCAAAAAGGTTTAACAGATTTATTTTGCGTTATACGCTACTGTTAAAGGGACATCACGCTACTATATGTATTATTTAATATAGGTAGAAGAGCAATATCGCACAAGGCAATGTCAGTGTGAAGAGGCAAGTCGTTTCCAAGGTCTACCCAGAGCTTGGTTTAGCCGAGACACGAGGATCTGAACTTTGCATTCCTAATACTCTGCCTACCAATAGTACTGAAAATATAGTAGTGGCTTTATTGTACTTTAATAAGTACGGACATTTCATCTTACTGTAGTCTCGCATTTATAATATAATACGAACAGTAAGGAAAGAGAAAATAATTATTTCTCGCCGTCGCACTAAGTATATTATGTAATTACGTAATAAACACTAATATATTGCACTAATCTACTAAATAATCTAAAATAACACTCTACTAAATAAAATTAAATAAAACGATTATAATAAAATACATAGTAATACATACATAAATATAAAATAAAAACAAATATAAAATAATATAGTCACACACCCACTCCATATATTATTACGTGATGGAGTCCCTAGATATTTGTCGAATTAGGGAAGTGGTCGTAGGAAGAGTATCTTGCCTTCCATGGTTTCCGGACAGTTTTCGGTCTCTTCCCGGTAAACCTAAACGACCAGCTGGGCGATTAGGCCGTCGTGATATTTCCTCCGCTCCCTTGGCCTGTCTAATCTCCGCCGAGGCAAGACGAGGAGGCCATTCTTCTTCTTCTTTACTTAGGGAGTCGGGTCCACCCAACCAGCCGGGAGTATCTATCCGTTCTTGAGGAGTTACTCCTCTGGAAGCGATGTCGGCTAGATTAATCGTCTCGGGTCGATGTCTCCATTGATCTACATTGGAGTTGATATCGTCGCTATCTGAGGAGTATGTTGTTCCCTCAGTGGCTTCGTCCACCTCACTGCTCTCCTCTTCCCAAGCTTTTACTTGAAGTATCCGGTCTTGTGGCAGTCTTTCTTCAAGGGTTCTGCGGGAAGGGCCAGTGAAGTACCAACCTACTCGAGTTCTTACCGCATAAGGTTGTAATGGCTGCGGTTGAGCAGGCCGTTTCTCTAACGTCTCGAGCGCCTCATGCGCGTTTTGGCCGATAAGGATTTGTACTCCAGGATAATCAGTTTGGAATCGAGGTATTCCCAAATGTTGGATGTTCTCGTCCTCGTCCCAGTCATAAGGTTCTACTTGAGTAGTAGCGAAGTTCTTTATTGCCACCATTTTTACTGACTCTATACTTTGTTCCCCTAATTTATCCTGTGGAGTGGACAATGCGCCGAGATAATAATCTGCCATTAAGGTAGATTTCCAAACCTGCATAATTCCGGACATATTTAACTTAGTTCGGAATTTGGGTTGTCCAGCAAAAATATCCTCGGCTAACTCCTTGTCGATGAATGTTCCGGTGCTACCTGAGTCAAGGAGGGCGTTCACTATGTAACTTTTGTTGGGACCGTGAACTCTTACCTGGACTACCGGAAATTCTCGTATTCCTATGTTGGATGTTGGAGTTTTCCGAGATGGTTGCTTGTCCAAGGAGGTTGATGGAAACTCCGTGTCGTTATCCTTTTCGTACGTAAGTGCTCGATACACTGCGGTGTTTATTAGATAACAGGATTCGTTGGCATCAGAGAATTCGTCAGTATAGAATCCTTCCCACTCAGAACTTTGGTCAGTGTCGTTCACATCACTGAATTGGACATGTAATTTGGGCTCACTTACCTGACTCGGGTGGTTTCGTTCGAATTCTGTGTGCAATAAGCTATGATGTTTCGCGCCGCACTTAGCACACCTTGCGTCAGAGTAACAGGTTCGCCGCTGGTGTCCGCGTCTGAGACAGTTATAACACAACCGCTTATCCCACAGGACTCCACGTCTATCTGCCAGGGATTTCTTTTGGAATTCCGCACACGCACTCAAACGGTGGGGCCCGTCGCACAGCGCACATTTTGGTTTGATGTTACTCACTTTAACTTGGGCAATGCTGTGCACTTTCGCTCGTTCTTCGGGCTTGCTTACCTGAATTCCTTTGGGAGACTGAGGAGGGGTCTTGGTAAGCTTGTCTCTCCTATCATTGGTTCGAGGCTGGTATTTACTTACGTCTCTCGGGGTTTTGTGGTCATCGTAGGATCTTGCTGTGTCTTTCCCGCTGTCCTCTTCATGGGAGGTCTGGCTTTCGCCGTCGTCAGTATAACATACTGGTGTTACCCTTCTCCTAGAAACGGGTTTCTCACTTACCTTATCTTCCGATGTTTTTTCCCTGGATTGCTTTATTAATTGTAGTTTGACCTCACGGTCTAGGAATGACATGAGATCCGCCATGGTGGGGCTCCGTCGTTGTTGCTCCATCATATACAACACTTTCTTGTCCCAGCGAGTACATACTCCACCCTTTGGTAAAGTAGAGACTATGGCTCCAATAACCATGGAACTCTGATATTCATGGGACTTACCTAACCAATCCAATTGCCTACAGATTTCTTGAATCTCATCGGAAAACTCTATAATCTCGTTACTAAGGAACTTTCGGGGAGCTACCAGTTTTGCATACAAATACTTAGCGATATTATCCTTATTACCATACCTGGTGTTTAATGTATCCCAGACTTGTCTTAGTCCATTTGGATGTCCAATAAACTTCAACGCCATTAACTTGGGGGGTCCTTCCAAACATTTGATGAGGAATCTCAGTTTCTCTCCGCTAGATAGTACAGAGTTCTGTATGCTATCTTCATAATATTCTTTAAAAGGTAACCATTTCATCTCATCACCGTTGAATTTGACAATTTCTCCCACTTTGACCGCTTGGCGGGCTTCTGTTCTAGCCATCTGACGCGTAAAGCTTTCTTGGGCCATCGTGTTATTTAATATCGAATTATCGGTATATAAATTTTGCGGATTATTATCAGGTCTATAGGGAATATCATTACTCACAGGTTTGTAATCTCCTTTAATAGGGTTTACTATAGGAGTTTCTACATCGCTAGCAGTATATATGCGTATAGGCGACACACCTTGCGCATGATACACTTCAGACCTAGCAGGTTGACACAGGGTTACAGGGGGTGTTTCTACTTTACTAGCAGTATATATGCGTGTAGGCGACACACCTCGCGCATGATACACTTCAGACCTAGCAGGTTGACACAGGGTTACAGGGGGTGTTGGTATTCCCCTTTGTATATTGACTAATTTGTCGCGCTCTAATGCGATATTTTGCTGCACTTCTTGCAGCTCTATCCTACTATCCCTTACGGTTCCCTTGAGTTGGTAGACAGTCCCTTCTAAGTCCCGGATCTGTTGCGAGGAACAGTCCCGCTGTTCCCGCATTTGACCGAGCAAGAGACTCATCTCCCGCCGTCCCTTCTCCACCCACTCGACCGCCGAAGCGGGAGTCGCCAACGTTGTAGCGGGCCGTATCGGGGCGACGGGAGACAGATCTTGTATGTCTCTCTCGGTCTCCAGAACCGGGGCTTGGGCTGCTCCACCAGGTGCCGTTAGTTTAATAGTACTGTGTAAAGGGAATTTGGTAGTAGGTTTGGGGAGTACAGGGGTCTCTCTCACCGAAGTGGTGTTTTCTAGAACAGGCCTAATTATTTCCGGCTCATCTACTATAGTAGGGAGTCTGGTAATGGTAATAGTTTGGTCTGTGGGTTCTGTACTCGCTACTGAAGTGCTAGATATTTGTCTTCTAACAGCTGGAGGCAAATCAGGCAATCTCTGACGTGGAGACATTCTTTTACGCCGACTGAGACGAGATCTATTTCCTCCACCTTCAGGGTCGGTAGTGTCTCCTTCCTCCGATGATGTATATCCTTGGCGTTTCGAAGTAGATCGACTCAGTATCTTCATTCGACTTTCTGTGAGGCGTTTATCGATGTAATCATGTGTCTCTTGCAGATTGGCCAACTCTAGTTGGGCAATTTCTTCAGACGCTCTCTTTTCTGCTTCTACCGCCGCTGCCTTTCTTTCGGCCTCTGCTGCTGCCACTGCAGTCTTTCTTTCTGCCTCTGCTTCCGCTGCTACCGCTTTTGCTGCTTTTCGATCTGCCTCTGCTTCCGCTGCTGCCGCTGCTGCTGCTTTTCGATCTGCCTCTGCTTCCGCTGCAGCTGCTTTTCGATCTGCCTCTGCTTCCGCTGCTGCCGCTGCTACTGCTTTTCGATCTTCTATTCGTTTTTTCTGGACTTGTGCTTCCTGGGCTCTAGCGATGCGTCTTTCCTCATCAAATTTAGCTTGATCTTTAGCTAACATCTCAGCATCGAGGTCGTCCAACACACGCTTAGCTCCTGCACTATTAGGTGAAAATCCATGCAGTCTTCTTCTCAACTCCTTGTCTCCTATGAATCGCTGATAATCTGACAAATAGGTATCAATTGCATCTCTCTTTTGCGGTCCCTCTGTTGATGTTAATTCGCTTTCCACTTCGCTTTCCACTTCGCTTTCTACTTGAGAAGAAGGGGCGTCAGTTGATTCTCCAAAGGTTGGCCGCTCATCACAAGCCGTATCCACCATTTTCGCTCCGCGTTCGGGCGTCCGCTCAACAGTCTCCGAACTACTGGAGCTATCGGGTCGCTGGGGACTAGGTTCGTGATCAGGATGTTGCTGCGATAGGACAGCTTCCTCTAGGTTCCGTTTTACCTGGGCCCGAGTGCCTATGATAGACCTATGGTGGATTAGCCTAGGGTCTGATACTACTACTGTAGGGCTAGGGATGACCTTGCTTACAGTAGGAGGGGACTTGGACTTCGGTCTCAGACGTTCTATACTCTTAGCTGAGTCCCAGATCTTTTTAAGACCCTGTCTAACACTCGTTCTAGCACTTTCTAAGAAACTATCTGACAGTGATTGGGTTTGTTCAGCCATGTTTGATTGTACAGTTGAATGCCTACTGCTATAGTTACAGTTAAAGCAAGTCTAGTAATTCAGTAAGACTGTTGGCCTAGTACCGGTAATTAATTGCAATATATTAGAATACCGGTATACACTTATAGTATATATAAGTATAACAGACTAGATTTGTCACAGAGTACCGATATATAATTTTAGCACAAATATATATAAATATATAATAGGCCTATCGTGAATACCGGTATACAGCTGACACTTATAGTATATATAAGTATAATTATTACTAGAATTAATTACAGAATACCGGTATGATTTCAGCTCAAATTTATAGAAATAAATATAATAAACCTATTAGAGATACCGGTATATCAATTATTTAGGATAATTGAATTTCTGAAATTATAAGTTACTTAGTTACTTGAGTTTACTTTGTTACCGTTATGCAAGCAGTAGTCCAACTGATATTGTGACCTACTTGTTGTATGGCAGGCCTACTGATTTATAAATCTTTGGAGTTGATTTATAATATATATATATACCCTGATAAGGGATTTCGTTACAAGATTGAAATAGGTGTTACTATTTCCGGCAAAATACCACTACACAGAAGCTAAGCGCTTTCAGTGAAGTACTACTTATGGGACACTAAACAGAATAATTCTACTGGCCTACGTTACTTATTTACTAGTTACTTACTATTGGTGAGATTACAATCTCTAATAAACACACAAAACGTTACGTACAGAAAATTTTTAGGGCAATTTTACAGGGAAACTACTAACCAGTCTAACAAAGGGTTAGATCTTCTGGCTATTACAACGAACAGGATACTACGGTATTTGAAAATAATAAGTAGAAGTAAATACTGCGTTGTCTAGATAGGAAAGTACCACCGCCTGACGACCTACAGCCGTATCGCTATAGGTACAACGTTATGTATCTACGGAGTGTTCCTACCTAGAAGTTAATTACCGCCGTCTACCAGAACGAGCGTGCCTATTAACCACTTTACAACACAATAATGCCTACACTAATTACTTTCGGAAAGCACTGTACACTAAACCCTAAATTAGGTACAGGTACTTGTAAAAACAGATAACCAGTAGTTAAATATACTTGAACAGTTAAAAGAACCACAGCATCTGCTGGAGTGACCGGGGCACTGAGTCACCAGTCTTTACCTACGCCAAGCAGCCCGTGTAGTACTGGGGTTAATTTAACTATAACGGTATGTATAACAAACACAATTACTGTAGGAATAAACTTGGGGACATGAATGTTGCGAGTAATCGCATAAACTCTGAATAATAAATATTACGCTACCCGTACAGAATACTCAAATAAAATACAAACCGGATGCTGACAAACTACCATTAAGCCTAAATAAACCACAGGATGTGCAGATTCCGAAACTTGTTAGTGAGTATGCGTGCTAATACGGTAGCGCGGCTTATTCTTTACAGGGGTTGACCTTACAACTTACGAGTTGCCCCAACTTACTAACTGGCACCTATCAGACTCTCTACACACGCGGCAATCTCTTCAGACCCAACAACAGCTAGGCAACAATCCAGCCTACAAAATATCTAAATAATACTATTACGGTATCTGAACGGACTATACAGACAGTACAGTATAAACGCTGACGGACTACTATCAAGCCTAAATAACCACAGTATATGCAGATTCCGAAACTTGTTAGTGAGTATGCGTGCTAATAAGGTAGCGCGGCTTATTCTTTACAGGGGTTGACCTTACAACTTACGAGTTGCCCCAACTTACTAACTGGCACCTATCAGACTCTCTACACACGCTGTAATCTTCAAGCCTAACAACAGTCAGACAACAGTCCAGCCTACAATGATCTGAACAATCTGAGCAGACTTACACGTCTTCAGCTCAATATTAACTTACTAGGAAATAAAAACTGACAGAAATAAACCTAAGTAAAATCCCAATAAAAACCAGGCGTCCCCGATTTAGTATCAAGACCTACCGGTATACAATAATCAAAATCGAATAATACTAATGTACTTGCACAGCAATACCGGTTATGACAGTTGGGCCTACGGACCTACGGTAGTAGTACCGGTTATGACAGTTGGGCCTACTGACCTACTGGAGTGCCGGTATTTTCAATCTTATTGCTTACCGCAAATAAGATCGATAGCTATTATTGTACGCGCTTTTATAGACCTTCAGCAGTTTAACCTGCCGAAATTTATATGTCTTTATTGATAAACTGCCTTTTATAAGATGACAAGATTTAATACAAAAACAAACCAAAAACATTAGCCGAAGCCAGTCCATGCGCGTCCAAATGACCCGTTTATAACACCGGGAGACTGGATTCGTGGGCTTAAATTTATTTGCGGTCAAGCCTACTGTATTATTCGATTGATTACTAATATATAATCTCTGACAAATATTATTCACTTTCGGGAAATATTAGCAGTTCCTTTTAGGACGTGGCGCTCTACCTATGTAAACAGAGTTATGACTGATACTACACACAACGATATGGCTTAAATTTCAAGCATAGGGCGCATTCTTTAGGAATGCTTTATTATCAGATCCAATCACTTTACAATCACGCACGCTACCGGTAACGCACAACACTGCTCACTGATATGCCGACAGTTACTGACTTTGATCAGGTATAAAGAGATATGCACTGGACTCAGGTAGTGTCTGTCAAACAACATTAGATTCACTACAAACACAATAATAAAGTCGCAATTGTTGTACATAACCTTTCTCTCTAACCTGTAGTGTATCAAAGATATTGGGAAAATGTGGGTTGATTATTGATATTCTTCAACTAATAACATCCAATTATACTGATACAAATTACAAACAGTAAAAGCAGTATGACGGTAGGTTAAGATATAATTAGATTGCATTGAATTAAGATCGATATAAAGTGATATGAATCGAGTTGATTTGTTAATAGCGATAATAGCTATGCTTTCTATAATTTAGCCTACTAATGTTCTTACAAAAGGGCAGAAACATTGCGTCATTCCAGCCGATCTTCAGGCAGTATGGAACGACATAAACACTGAGTTTGGGAGCTGCTGTAGGTATCTCTTCAAGGAAAACGCAAATCGCCCTGATTGGTTGTTAGACCAAAACAAAGGAACCAGGAGTCCAATGAGAGCTCCCTCCACGTCATCATCCAGCTGGGAGATGTCGTAATCAGAATCCTTCCCTTGACATAGTGACAGTGAAATGCCGCATTGCGGGGTTTGTACCCTGCTACGTCCGCATAAAGCACACATTCAGAAGAATCTATTTTATGTCCGTTAAAAACACTTATACAGCACCCCGAGGGCTAGGGGATCAAATTATATCTGTAAACGCTTTTACAGCAGGTTTCAGAGTATTTTAGCGTATGGGGGGAAAACTGGATCGCGGGGCGAAGGACCAGTTGCATCCCACAGAAGCTTTTACACTTGGCTTTGTTGTTGTCTTAATGAATACAGTATGTAAGGTATAGATAGATTAGTTAATAATATTGATATTATTAATTATTATTTTATTTAATTTTATTTATGTCTGCTTCATCAGAAAGGTCACAGCTTATAATGTGTCCCAAGTAAGAAACCTGCTTAACACAGTCTAACGGTTTTCCATTGAGATAGATGTCGCCTGCACGGTGAAAACGATAGGGCATAAAATACAAACAGTGTGATTTGAGTGGATTGAACAAAATATCAAATTTAGCGCCGTAACGCTCACATATCTTGACTACTGTAGTGCTCGTAACCCAAAAATACTCGGCGACAGTAAACACAGGTCATCTGCGTAAAATAAGTGATTTAAAAGACTCTTTCCAACTTTACAACCAACATTAGATTTGTTGAGTTCTAGGCCTACACTTAAGTCATTCATATAAATGTTAAATAAGAGAGGGCTGAGCAAACTTCCTTGACGGACACCATTTGAATCCAAAAATGCACCGGAAGAAGCAGAACCCCAGCTAATATAAATTAGTTGATGGGAATACCAAAAGGCCAAGAGTCTTACAATACCAATAGATACACCAAGTTCAATTAGCTTTCGAAAAAGTTTACTATGATTGACGCGGTCAAACGCTTTCGAGGCGTCTAAGAAGGCAGTATACACAGGTGAGTCTTTACTAATGTATAAGTGAATTGTTTGTTTTAAGGCAAAAATACACATTTCTGTACCTAGGCCCTCTGCAAAACCGAACTGGTTGTCAGATATATTGGAATGCATGGCAACGAGCCGAAGCAAACACGTTTCCAAAACCTTAGAGCCAGCTGTAGCTTTGGCTATGGGTCGGTAATTCAAACGTTCGCTTATACTAGCGTTTTTATCTTTAATAATAGGCAACAAACTAGAACTAATTAACGATTGAGGCAAAAACCCATGAGTTATAAATGAATTGAACAATAAACACAAAATTACTGGCAAAAGGTTACCGCCAAAAATATAACTTTCAGGGAAGATGCCATCAGGCCCGGCAGCCTTTCCACACTGCAGACCGTTGATGGCATCTTTCACCTTATCAGCAGAAATATGGACATTATTGGAGCCGTCCCATTCAGAAAACTTACACTGCACAAAAGTAGAGTCAATTTCAGATACAGGGACAGAATTAAAAATATCATAATAATTAGACTTAATCCGTGATTTCTTCCTCAGTGTGGGCGGAGCCGACAGAGGTTGCTAAACCCATTTTAGTAGTTGTTACTTTCTTTATTGAACTCCAAAAATCTTTTCTGGAGTTAATAAAAGAAGCCGCTAGGCGATCTGCTCGCAAAGCAACTTCCTCCCGTTTGCAATTTCGGAGAGCCAATTTAAATTGCGCGGCAGTTTTTTTCTTTCTCCCATACAAGCCCAAACCTAGACCACCCTTGTTCGCACCAAATATGAAAAGCCTCCTGCGCCGCAGCCCGCTTTTCTTTTACAAACTCATTCCAGCCAGGAATGCAATTGGAGATTGAATTACCCCTTTTTTGAGGAAAAAATTTTGATGTACAGCTATGTAGAATATTAATAGTATCAGTATAACACGAATTTAGTGACATTTTATGGTTAATATTCTTACAATGAATAGCACAACATGTTAAAGCAGTATGGGGTAACTGTAATAAACGTAGTTGTTCATCAACAGTTTGAGAATATTTTGAAATATTTTCACCGCTGGCTTTATCCCACGTTGCGTTATTGGTAAAAGTGACCTTATTACTACTGCCTGGTGTAGACGCACTAAGCAGCAAAGATACAGTCACTGAGACGGGTAAATGTTCATCATAAACAAGATCACGTAGGACAGTAATATTACTACAGTAATAGAGGAATAAAAGTCGGCGGTAGAAACGATGTGGTCTAACCACGACACTGTGCCATGTACATGGCTGGTAAATGAAAAAGTGTCATCGGGTAGAATATGTAAATCAGACCATATCAATGAAAAACAATCACAAAATAATTTCAGTTCATTACCAAACGGTCGATCGGGAGCAGTATTAAAGTCTCCCAAAATAGCACATTTAGAACCTGGGTGCTCAGCAATGTACGCAGAACATTCACCTAATAACTCTAGATACAAATCTAAATTATCAACGGATTCACAAGGCATATATACATTCAGTAACAGAGTGTTAGAACCGTCAGTACTTTTAATGTTACAACCAATAATTCTTTCATTAATATTGACTATATTTATTGAACTGGATAAATGTTTGCGCCATAAAACAGCCAACCCGCCAAAAGGACGGCCGACCAATGGACCATCAGCCAAATCGACGGAAGATACACCCGAACTAAAAAAGTCATTATGGAGCGAATTTAATTTGGGCAATTTTTGCTTCACCAACCAGGTTTCCTGTAAAAAAAACGACGTCATGCGAGTCACATAAAGCCTTAATGACATCCGGGTTATTATTCAGGCCACTGCAGTTATAAGTGCATATTCTAAGTGAGTTTAGGATAGTTTATGATCAATGATGAGTTTCACTGTAGAGTATATGAGAGCAAAAGTTATACTGTGTATATAAAACAGATTAGATTAGTTAATAATATTGATATTATTAATTATTATTTATATTAATATTGATATTAATCAATAAACTTCCGATAAAACGCAACTGAAACAACTATAAGAAACAAAGTTTTAATATTTTAGTTCTTGTTAGAATGTTTTTATCTCGCGACCAATATAAATGACAATTAATTTTGATGACAATTAACCAGACTCACAAAAATTGGTTTTACTAAAGTTTAACATTGTCACTCGAATGCACAGATCGAGTGGATGCGAATCTATTATTATAAAAGAAGAAATATTAGAAGTTAGTAAATTTGGCAATCGGGAAAGATATTATTATGTTATTATATCTTATTCTGAGTTTGTCCCAAAAGGCAGTTTATTTTAAAGCCAGCTTGATGGCTTTCTAGTACTAAATAATTTACAGTATAGTGGCTGTGTACTGTATTTGATGCAGGAATATACAGCGGTTGCTAGGGAAATGTCACATTGTTGCTATGGAAACGTATACCCGACTTAAACTAACCAAGTTATACAATATGAATATTTCTTTATGGCGAGTTTCAATAACAGATACGACCAATTTTACCCGGTTGCTATGGAAAAATCACCCTTTTGGTACACAGGCTCAGATTAATCTCAACATTTTTTTTTACATATTTAGTGACATTTTCATGCTTTTGTCCGACAATTAACGATTTTCACCGTAAAACCCTATTTGGCCCGGGGGCCAAAGGGTAACTTGAGAATTTTTTGTAATTCAACTTTGAGTATCGTTGAGTCAGGTTTGTTGGGAAAACCGAGATATCGTGATTGTTCCTAAAATTTAATTGACAATCCAACAGCGAAAACGCCATTTAAGTGGCTATGTTAGTTTTCGTGCTGTGGTCCCTTTGTGGCACCCATCTCCATTATTTTTCGTGCAAAATTTTCAAAAGTTTTTATGGCTCGCTAAACTTATTAATTTGCGGTATAGAGCGGTTTTTTTGCATGCTGATCACGATTATAGAACTCAAATATAACATTCGTGAAAAGTTTTGGTAATTTTGAATGTGCCCCAAGGGGCACAAAAAACAAGTAGTAGTGCAAATATGATAATGAAAAATAACCACAAAATCACAATTGATTTTATGACCATATGGTTTTTTTGGAATGCTGAACACGAATGACACTGAAATATATCGTACCTTTTTGATGTTGATTATGGCATATATGGATATGGTGTCTATAAGCGGCACGAAAAATACAAGTAGCACAAATTTAAAAATGAAAAATAATTTTAATGTGGTCAAATCAACACGATTTTAAGACATTATGGGTTTTCAGGGACGCTGATCACGAATATGACACTCAAAAATATCGTATTATCTAACCAAATTCGATTTTTTGCCATTTGAAATTTTATACTACCTTTATTTTTCGACCCACTAGACAAACACCAAAAATGACAGTTGCGTTACCACGAATGATTTTTAACGAGTTTTATCGCAATCAGCGGTCTTGAAAACCAGTGTATAGTTTCAGGATCGTCAAAACAAACACAAAACGTTTTAGTTTCAAATTTTTTTACTTGTACTTTTCGTCCTGGGGGACCAAATAGCACCAAAAATGATGGTTCATGGCTAGAATTTTTTTTAACAAGTTTTATCGTGATCAGCGACCTCGAAAACCCTTCTTATACCATCAAAAAAATTTCCAAAATGCCCCCCCCCCCCGGGCCAGATAGGGTTAAGCGTCCCACTAATTACTATTACTTGACACTTGTCAACAACCCGTAGTTCCAGGGATTATAATAATTACTGAAGGTGATGCTGCTTTTTGTATTCTCTGCAATAAACTTTATCTAAACTGTGTATTTCGGGTGATACTGATAAACATAACTATGACGTTAGATAATGAATGACAGTTGTTACGGAATCAAAGTAAATAAAAAAAAGCGTATGAATTTAACTGTATTAACTTGTATTATATTGCATAATCACTGCCATTTAGTAACAATTCGACTCTACATCACGGTAACATTACGGAACTGCTGAAGAGTAACGGCACTTAGGAATGCTGGAATCGAACAGTTCTGCGAGTTGTTTAAGTATTCCTCGGCTAACCCAGACAGACTAGAGGCGAATTCCGACTCAACAAGACACAGTTCCCCTGAGTCCAGTCGCTGGAACAATAAATGGTCGTCCTCTCTGTCCGAGTAAATCGGTTTCAGTTTGTACCAATCGGGCGTCTTATTGGTTATATCGTAACCAAGGAGACGGTAAACAACCTCCCTCAGTGTGTGCGCTCTCTTCCTAAACGCCTCCCCTACCTCCTTCATGCTTTTCTCCTTCTGTTCGATGACTTTCTGAAGTTCCTTGACGCGCTCTGAGTCCACCGAGAGGGACACATCGTTACCCACCGTCTGGCTCATCTCGTGTTCCGCCACTATTCTGGAACGCAGCGCTTTATTATCGTTCCTCAGCCGTTCCATCTCGGCTCGCATATCTAGCCGAGCCGTTGCCGACGGGTTCACGGTCAAATGGATCACCTTGAGGGCTGTTGGATCGAAGTAACCCTGGTTGTTGTATAACTCAAGAAGATCCTTGAGTCCCTCGGTCTCCGTGACTCTATCCTCAAACTCCTTGACAAGGTCTGCCTTCTCAGTCTCGAGATCTGTAATCCGTTGACGCAGTTCCACATTAACTTCCTTATTGAATCGATCCGATAGAGGCGTCTCCGACTGGCTACTATTGGCTTCCTCTCTAACAACCTCCCCCATCCCTTCCACCTTACTCTGCAGCCTCTCAACCTCTTCCTCCAGAGCTGCATTCACCTCCCTATACTCCTTGATCACTCTATCCATATCTTCCAACCCCGCGCTCCCATTGGCTAGAACCTCATCATTAGAGTAGCTATCCAATATATTCCTCAAACTATTCCGTTCTAGAACAGTTACATTCACTTTCCTCTGCAACTTCTTTATCATCTCAGTCTGTACTCTATTCCGATGGTTGGCCTCCAACAATCCTTTATCCGTATCCCTATTAGTCGCCCTCTCATTGGCTAACTCCATCTCCAAATTCTCCATTGCGACCCGCAGCTTACTCTCCCTGTCCATAAGAACGACCTCCCGTCTCTGTAACTGAGTGACCTGCACAGAGTTCACGGTCTCCGGGATATTAGAGGATAATTTTACCAACTTATCCTTTAATTCGCCATTCTCCATCTCGAGTACTAACAGCTGTTTCACCTGGTTCTCCGCCCTATTCAACTTCTCCTTTAGCGATTCCTTCTCCTCCTCCAACAGGTATCTGTTGGACTCCGCCGACCTCAGCAGTTCAACCTCAGTCTCCAACTGGTTGCACTTCTTCTCCAACTCCTGTGCATGCGAGGCGTGACTCTTAAATATATTCTTCAACGTATTGTCTTCCTCCACGCGCTCGGCTTTCGACTTGTACCGCTTCTCTCTGTCGAGCGAATTGTCAAGGTCTTTCTTAACATCGTTGTAATCACTCACCCGGTCTTCCATATCATCCAGTTTCTTATTTAGCGAATCAATCGATGCGTTCTTAATCTTTATTTCCAGATTTGTTTGAGAAAGTTCCATTTGTAAGTTAATTATTTCCCTGGCAGTATTTATTTTTAAATTACTCAACGTCTGATCGACTTCAGTATATTTCTCTTCGATCGCGATTTTCTCTCGATTCAAGGCGTCTATTCGATTATCATATTCCAGTTTAATAGAAACAACTTGATCTCGTAGATGAATATTTTCTCCTTCCAAAAGTTCGAGTTTATCAGCCAATAACGAGACCCGGCCTTTAGTAACCGCGGTGTTTCTGACTTCCCGCTCCATTCTATCTTTGGAGATTTCGACATCGCGATCAGCTTCGATCTTCCGCTTTTTAGCTTCGGTTTCTAAACTATTTACTTTATGCTGCAGTTGTGTAACGAGTGCTTTACTGTGACACTCGTTTCCAGCATTCAGCCTCCGATATAAATCGGTGGATGATGTGTGGGCAATTTTGGCAGCCAAGGGATTTTTAGCAGCAGTGACACCGGTACCGGTATATCTAGACTGGTGTCCTCTATCCATTTTTATCACATACAGACATAGGCCTACTACAGTACTATTGGTACTCACTAGTCTGTTTGTACTGGTAGGGGTAAGTATAAGTTTGGTTTTGACCTAGGTACATAGCAGCATAGCTGCACTGCCTACAGTCAGATAGATCTAGAACGTTGTGTATTTAATTAATAGAATAAATGGCCTGCAGCGGAAGCAAATACATGCAAAATTCGAATGCCCATATCTCAGCTATTTCCCAACCAAATTCAAATATTTTTACATATTTGGAATCCTTGCACGGTCAGCTTTCTACAAGTACCAACAAATCACTAAATCTTTGAAGAATAACTGCGGTGTAACTGGTGCAAT
Source organism: Nemertoderma westbladi (assembly GCA_032718475.1). Taxonomy (NCBI): domain Eukaryota; kingdom Metazoa; phylum Xenacoelomorpha; order Nemertodermatida; family Nemertodermatidae; genus Nemertoderma; species Nemertoderma westbladi. Next base: position 31,316 of record JAUCBJ010007802.1, read on the forward strand.
ATCGATGGAGACACTTTTTTTAAAAGCTTGTACAGTAGCTAAAGAATGAAAGCAAAAATAAAAATTCTGGCTCACCCACGTTAGTTAGCTAACTTAGCTAAGTTAACTAAGTATAAATATGTTGTTTTATGGTTCCCGTACTCAAACTAATTAAACACGAAAACCGAAATTGAATCACCATTACAAGAAAAACCCCATAATAAAATCTTACATTGGGCGACGGTGTGGCTCTATATTGATTGTTAGGCAGAGCGATCAACATTGCCAAACAATCAATATTCTTTAAAACGTTAAAACGGACATCGGAAAATAAATGAGGAATTTCTGGTCGTTGGTGTACTTGTACTTATGTTACTATTATCATTTTTGGACAGAAATAATGACAGTCCCTCAGCAGCACATACATTAGTTCATGATTTTATGCAGCCATTGTTGTACAAATAAGCGGCAGCCAATAAGTCATTATTTATACAAAAATATCAATATAATTCAGCAAAATATCTATATAATTCACCAAACTATTTATCGAGATTATAATTTACCCAAAAATGTAAATTGTAGCCACTGTAGTAACCAGGCTTTTTGCAGCCAAAAGAATGCGGATGTTTTAGAAAGACCATATGGCTACATTCTAGTAGTACTGTAGTATTTTATTGACATTGATAATATTGTTAATAATATAAAGCACAGCACAATCACAAATAATAAGCGAAATAGGAAATGAAGGAACTGTTAAACCGTATTCAATAAATAGTACCTAATTATAATGTCCAAAATATTCAAATGATATAAACAACGATAGTTCGATACTAATATAGTAATTACAGTATATATATATAAGTACTAATCGCCGAAGACCTGTATTACTTCGTATATATATTTACATAGAGATCCTAAATTATTATTATTACCATAGAATAATACATTAACGTTATCAAAATCCAAATTTTCATATTTATTCCGTAATTTTGTGGTTAAAAGGCAGAAAAGTAAAACATGGGGTTCATTTTGTACAGAAATTTTGTCGCACTCACACACCTGCTGTTCGGTTGGGATTTGGCTCCATCTACCCTTTTCTAACTTTAGGTTGTGTGACATTAGTCTAATACGGGTGAACCATATCCGGATATAATCTGGCAGGTATAGGTCGCGTTTTTTATACAACTGGTGTGGTTCGAGCTTGGGGTTCATTATTTCGCGATATGTCCAGAATTTTGTTTTTGATTCATCTTTAGATCTAATTTTACTGCGAACTGGTTTCAAAGTATCACCATCTACTGATAGGTCATTATCAGTTAAAATTTTATAGGCCGGTGTATTTGCAGATTTACAGAGCTCGTATACTTGGTAAAATGGGATATCTATATCTGTGTTCTTTAACATCTTTGATAGATTATTTTTCCGAGAGTTACAAATACGGGACTCAAGAGGTTGGATTCCGGCTTCAATTAAACATAGATCAATCGGAGTCCGTCGTCTAACACCAAGGAGCGTCCTTACCATACGGTTATAGTATTTTTCGACTATTTTTGTATTGCATGTGAGCCAAGATTCGGATGCGTAGGTAAGTGATGCTAATATTCCGGTTTCAAATACTTGTCGTTTTAGAATGAACGGCATACTTGTGTTTTTCGCACAAAAAATGGCAAATTTGTTAGCGGTTTCTTCCCAGTGGGGTTCCTGAGATTTGAAACATGAGGTCATTTTACCATCACTTGTAAAAACTGCACCTAAATTTACATAATTTGTACAATGAGAAACGGAACATGAATCACTAAGTACGAATGGTTCCTTGTCATCCTCAGTACCGTTGATTACAAAAAATTTTGTTTTTTTTGGGTTAATAACCATTCCAGAATAGTTACAATAATCGTAAAGTGCATTTAGTTTACTTGTACATGTTCGCCGTGATGTAGATAAGATGACAGTGTCATCCATTAACGAAAGTACCTGGATTGCTCCAAGGAAACCATCACTAGAAACAGCATCAAATATCATAGTAACTAACTTACTTAAATATAAACAAAACAAGGTGCCGCTAGATGGCGCCCCTTGTCTAACACCTATTGTAGAAATAATACATGCAGTTTTTAGTATACTTTTAGTAGATGAATACAAGGCTTTTATTGATAATATAAATAATTTACCGCAACCTAAAGATCTCAAGTATTGTAACATCTTATCTCTCGGCACTTTGTCATATGCTTTACAAAAATCCACAAATACAATAAATAATTTAACCTTTTTATATACAGCATAATCGATAAGTAACCTAAGAGACAGAATGTGTTCCAGACAGCCACGGCCTTTCTGAGCACCGGCTTGACATTTATTAATATTGCACCACTTAATTAAACGGTTATTCAGTAATATATCATAAATCGTGGCTAGACTAGTCATAATACTAATGCCCCTGTAGTTTCCGCAGATTAAATGATTACCGAATTTAAAAATAGTCACCAGCTTACTAACTCCCCAAGAGGTAGGGATAATGTTACTTTGAAAAATACAGTTAAATAAGGATAGGAAGAATAATAGCCAGTTACCGGGTAACCAGGTAAAATCCCCGGGCTGATTCCAATGTAACCTTTGTTAGTATTTAGGCTAGACATAGCTTCGGCTAGTTCACGTTCAGTAAATGGGTCGTCAACGTGATACAGTCAGGTATAGTCAGTCCGTCATTGGGGTTCAGTAACTTCTCAAAGTGTTGCTTAAAGTCGTGGTCGTTGGGTGAGTCATCACTTCCGGTAGACGGTTCGTTAATATTACCTTTCCAGTCTATGGATCGCCATATCGTTCTGGAGTCATTGGTTTTAAGAATACGTTCCCAACGAGACATAGACGGGTCAACAGGTCGGTTGTCTGGCGGGCGGGTATAGTTCTTAGCAGTTGAGTTAATCGTCTCCGATGCCCTACACAATAGGTCATCAAGACTGGGTAAGTCTTCGGATATGTTGCATAAATCTGGTGTTGTAATATTACTCATCGCGGATGTAAATGACGATTGGTCAGTCGTGTGGTGGGGAGATCCCCGTCGTTCGTGTGTAACAGAGTTTGATGTGGGTTTGATTATATATTGACATCCTAAACTATTAGCTCGTTCTAACAATTCAGTGGAATAACAACTATGTGATATATTTACATTAACACAAATAGAGAGAGGAGCACGGTCCGACCCAGCGCGTTGGTTATCAATCACAAGATTACAAATACAATCTAAACAATTACTACTGGATATACACAAGTCTAGTTCCGATATCCATAGGTTGCCTTTCCGGTAAGACAGCCCAGCCCCATAATTGCACTTGGTAGTTTTTAAATGGTTCACAATAACAGAGCTAGTACCTGCACAAATATTACGTAGACTATGACCATTAGCATTAATAACATCATCAACAATGCCGATGTATTCGGCTTGTTCATTCAAAAAACAAATATCTGGTTTACCTACTCTAGCATTTAAATCACCTAAAACTATACAACTTTCATTATATAACAGTGTATGTACTATGTAAATATGCGAAAAGGGAATCGTCATAGTACGGTGAGTCCCTCGGAAGAATATAGCAGCCACAAAATAGTAAGTTCGGGTTAAATGTAAAGCTAACATAAATTTGACCTTTTTGTTTTGAAATTTTGAAGGGTGTGGGTAATGGGTGAAACCCGGGATCCTGAGTTTAGCATTAGTTTTAACATCTGATAACCAAATAATGTCAAAATCGTTTTAAGTAACTGATAATCGAGTCGTCTTCGAGTTTATCCTTAACACCGCAAATATTCCAGGAACAGAGTTTGAGTTTTTTTCATGTCGTAGAGGATTCAACCAGTGACTGTGCTGCGTAACCCTACATTGCAGCTAAAATACAACCGGTGTCACTCTGTATATATCATGATGCAACCAATAAGCCATTATTCATATAATCCATTGACACCACATGCTGCATTGTACATCTATATGTCTATAAATCTTAATATCCATAGAAGTAATCAAATGCTGGAAATCCTAAGAGCTTATGGAATACCAGAAGTAATTGTTGCTGGCATTGGATTGTTATATTGTGACACAGAAGCGCAGGTACTCTCACCAGATGGTGAAACTGAGTTCTTCTCAATCATGGCTAGAGTACTGCATGGTGACACATTGGGGCCATTACTATTCGTAATTGTACTGGAATAAGCAATGAGGACGGCCACAAATGGTGAAGATCCGAGATTCACACTACAAGAACGCAGAAGTAGTAGATATCCGGCAACTACAGTCACAGACACCGACTTTGCGGATGACATCGCCCTGCTCTCTAATACGCTAGCAGATGCACAGCTTCTACTAAATAAAGTGGAGAGGGCTGTTAAGGATGTTGGATTGCATATAAATGTTACCTAGACCGAATTCATGACTTTTAATGTTCATGGAAACTTGACAACCATTGATAATAATCAACTAAGGAAGGTCGACGACTTCCAGTACCTTGGATCATGGATAGAGAGTAGCAAAAAGGACATAGAAGTTAGGAAAGCAAAGGCTTGGGTAGCTCTATCAAAAATGGATACCATCTGGAAATCAGATCTCTCCAGGCACCTGAAGACTTAGTTCTTTCGAGCCACATTGGAAAGTGTACTTCTATACGGGGGTGAGACCTGGAAACTGACTAAATCACTTGAACAACGAATTGATGGTTGCTACACAAGACTAATAAGGGCAGCCCTAAACATCAGCTGGAGACAACACATGACAAACGCCGAGCTTTATGGTACAATACCACCTGTATCAACCACCCTCCGTGAACGCAGATTAAGATTCAGTGGGCACTGCTGGCGAAGTAAAGACGAGGTCCATACCAGATCTACTTTTCTGGCAACCAACTCATGGAAAGCGTAGTCGTGGACGACCGGCCATAACATATATAAACCAACTTGAAATGGATACTGAACTTGAGAGAAACAAATTGCGACAACTATGGAGAATCGGGAAGCCTGGAAGGATCTCATTTCCACTGTCCGAGTTCGCTCGACCTAGTAGTAGTAGTATTACATTATTAGGATTATATGTGTCCATTCTATATGTTACAGGTACTTACATATGTTTAATATAAATATATTTTAAAATAAAAATACAGAAGTCAATTATTAGTATTTTGTAATATATTATTATGCACATTAAACACTAAAATGTTATTAGTATAAAATTAATATAAACTATTGATGAATATCATGAACTAAGAGTTGACTATTAATCGAGACTAATTCTTCGAGAATTTCTAAAGAAACAGCCAACAGTTGCGATGCGAAACCATCCCCTGAGGAGAGCGCTGTCTGACAACGACTCCTCCAAGCTGCTTCCAACGGAATTACCTCGTTAGAGCCATTCATCAACTGGTTAACCTCGTCCGCTGATAGATTCAGTATAGACTTAGCCACCTCGGTGGCGCGACTCAGACTATCATCAGACGAAGCGGTCGTATTGGCTGTAACCTTGGCAATCTCGGAGCGACCGCGACGCCATCTGTGCAGCAGCTCCCCTAAGAGACTCTGAACGAAAGCCGTGAACTCCTCAATAGTGGCAGAGCTCGCCGTCTGATGGCGCTGCTTACGCCCCTCATGATCTTCCAATTTAACGATCTGATCTTTACAAACTATCTCGAGTTTTCTGTTCAACCTCTCCAGCTCCATAACGTTGTTCTTCAGTCTGTCCACCTCCTTATTCAACCTACTGACCTCCGCATTGGCCTCTCTATGTAACTCAACATCTCGAGTCCATTGCTTTTTAACTAACTCGATCTGACGTCTTCCCAACAAAACCTGCTCGTTGAGTTCCTTTATACGGTTCTTGGTATCATCATTAACCTTCTCATCTACGTCCTTCATCTCAACAACGCCCTTCATCTTACTCCTTAATGTCTCCACTAACTGTCGCTTCTGGTTAAGGTCCCGCTCCTTTCGGTTCAGCGAATCCCTCATCCTTCCCAACTCCGTCTGAAGTCCATCTCTCTCGACCTTCAGCGATTTAATCTGGGCGTTCTGTTGGGCGATCTGGGCGTTCTGTTGGGCGCCCCTCTGCACCACCAGCTGGGAGCCGCCACCCACTCTGCCCGTTTCGCTACGCGTTTCGTTCCGTTTCGCTTCCAGAACCGCTTTCTGCCCCAGTAGTACCTCAACCTCCGCTGTCTGACGTCGGACGGTTGTCCGCGACGACTCCAGCCGACCTCTCAGTGTCCGACACTCGTCCGACAGCCGTCGGACCTCTGTTTCTTCCTCGTTTGCCCGTCGTCTTGCCTCCTCCTTAGCTGCGCGAAGTCCCTCCACCGTAGAACCGAGGGTCCGTAATCTGCGCTGCAGTTCCACCACTAGCCGTCGGTCAATGACCCCACGATTTCGATGACCATGGTTCCGCTGACTCAACCCATGGTTCCGCTGACTCATCCCATGGTTCCGCTGACTCATCCCATGGTTCCGATGATTCAGGTTTACCCGAGCGATGTGCTTCCAGTAGGAGGCGAGTTGCCGCCACTCCTGCAAGGCGGTTATCTTCCTGTCCATCGGTTCCTCCAATACATTGTCATCATTAACCTCATCTGGTTCCCTCGGCCCAGGGAATCTCATTGGTTCACTGAACCTTACCGGCTGTTTCTTCCGTTTAAACACTCCCGAATTACTTTGCGATATTCCGTCTCTCTTTACAGAGGTTAAACGATCTTTATAATATCTGTAATATAAAACCATTAAATATTTATAATGCAAAATTACAATCACTATCTCTTTGGCCATTGTGTAAATGGAAACGAGACCAAATTTGTAATAAATATTAATCAACCAGCACTATAAGTATAACATAAAAGATTTATGGAATCTGTAACAATTTACCACATATCATAAAAATCTCACAATTTATGTAAGAGTTACAACAGTATGAGTAATTTAATAGAGACGTCTACTGTAATTTATAAAATACTAGATTTTGGCATGAAAAACATAAAAAAGAAACCCGTTACGTAAGGATCGGCGAACATTGTATGACATCATTAACTCATTCACACTGCGAATAAATATAAACTTTATTTCAATCAATTAAACTTGGAATATTGCAATTAATAGGTTTGTTGAGGAAATAATATTAATAATAAATAATAATATTAATAGAATCATAAAGCAATATAAAGTGTAATTAATTATTATTTAATTAATAATGTTTAACTTAACGTAGTTAGTACGTTAGATGGTGTACTAACTACTACTAATTATTAAAGGCAAAACATACACTTCGGTCGGTTATGAAATTCTGTCAACTAATTCTTTGTAACTCGAAACCCCAAACATATGGTAATGTGGGAAGGAACCTCCAGCGGAAGTAGAATAAATAAACACCTACGGAATGCAAGATTCTAAATCGGGAAGGAGGGGGGGGGGGATTCTAAATCGGGAAGGAGGGGGGGGGGATTCTAAATCGGGAAGGAGGGGGGGGGGGGGGGGGGGTGGACGCATATCCCATCTCTGCGAATTCTCAATGTTAAGTTATCAAATAATGAAAAGGAGCAGGCACCTATTGGAACAAATTTCGCATCCTATTGGAACAAAGTTCGAATCCCATTGGAACAAAGTTCCCATCCTATTGGAATACAGTTAACATCCTATTGGAACAAAGTTCAATCGTTTTGGAACAAAGTTCGCATCCTATTGGAACAAAGTTCACATCCCATTGGAACAAAGTTCACATCCTATTGGAATACAGTTAACATCCTATTGGACATCATTTTGGAACAAAGTTCGCATCCTATTGGAACAAAGTTCACATCCCATTGGAACAAAGTTCACATCCTATTGGAACAAAGTTCACATCCCATTGGAACAAAGATCACATCCTATTGGAACAAAGTTCGCATCCTATTGGAACAAAGTTCACATCATATTGGTACAAAGTTTGCATCCAATTGGAACAAAGTTCCCATCCTATTGGAATACAGTTAACATCCTATTGGACATCGTTTTGGAACAAAGTTCGCATCCTATTGGAACAAAGTTCACATCCCATTGGAACAAAGTTCACATCCTATTGGAACAAAGTTCACATCCCATTGGAACAAAGTTCGCATCCTATTGGAACAAAGTTCACATCCTATTGGAACCAAATTCGCATCCTATCGGATGCAAAGTTCGCATACCATTGGAACAAAGTTGATATCATATTGGAACAAAGTTCACATCCTATTGGAACAAAGTTCGCATCCTATTGGAACAAAGTTCACATCCCATTGGAACAAAGTTCGCATCCTATTGGAACAAAGTTCACATCCTATTGGAACCAAATTCGCATCCTATCGGATGCAAAGTTCGCATACCATTGGAACAAAGTTGATATCATATTGGAACAAAGTTCACATCCTATTGGAACAAAGTTCGCATCCTATTGGAACAAAGTTCGCATCCTATTGGAACAAAGTTCACATCCTATTGGAACAAAGTTCGCATCCTATTGGAACAAAGTTCACATCCCTCATTGGAACAAAGTTCACATCCTATTGGAACAAAGTTCGCATCCTATTGGAACCAAATTCGCATCCTATTGGATGCAAAGTTCGCATACCATTGGAACAAAGTTGACATCCTATTGGAACAAAGTTCACATCCTTATTGGAACAAAGTTCACATCCTATTGGAACAAAGTTCGCATCCCATTGGAACAAAGTTCACATCCTATTGGAACAAAGTTCGCATCCTATTGGAACAAAGTTCGCATCCTATTGGAAGCAAAGTTCACATCCTATTGGAACAAAGTTCACATCCCATTGGAACAAAGTTCGCATCCTATTGGATGCAAAGTTCACATCCTATTGGAACAAAGTTAACATCTTATTGGAACAAAGTTTACATCCTATTGGAACAAAGTTCACATCCTATTGGAACAAAGATCACATCCTATTGGAACAAAGTTCGCATCCTATTGGAATAAAGTTAACATCTTATTGGGACAAAGTTCACATTCTATTGGAACAAAGTTCACATCCCATTGGAACAAAGTTCGCATCCTATTGGAACAAAGTTCACATCCTATTGGAACCAAATTCGCATCCTATTGGATGCAAATTCCGCATACCATTGGAACAAAGTTGACATCCTATTGGAACAAAGTTCACATCGAACAAAGTTCGCGTCCTGTTGGAACAATGTTCAAATCCTATTGGAACAAAGTTCACATCCCATTGGAACAAAGTTCGCATCCTATTGGATGCAAAGTTCACATCCTATTGGAACAAAGTTAACATCCTATTGGAACAATGTTCCCATTTTATTGGAACAAAGTTTGCATCCTATTGGAACAAAGTTCACATCCTATTGGAACAAAGATCGCATCCTATTGGAACAAAGTTCACATCCCAGATTCCATTTAAACAAAGTTCACATCCTATTGGAACAAAGTTCGAATCCTATATGGAACAAAGTTAACATCCCAATGGAACAAAGTTCACATCCCATTGGAACAAAGATCACATCCTATTGGAACAAAGTTCGCATCCTATATGGAACAAAGTTCGACATCCTATTGGAACAAAGTTCGAATCCTATTGGAACAAAGTTCACATCCCATTGGAACAAAGTTCGCATCCTATTGGATGCAAAGTTCACATCCTATTGGAACAAAGTTAACATCCTATTGGAACAATGTTCCCATTTTATTGGAACAAAGTTTGCATCCTATTGGAACAAAGTTCACATCCTATTGGAACAAAGTTCGCATCCTATTGGAACAAAGTTCACATCCCAGATTCCATTGGAACAAAGTTCACATCCTATTGGAACAAAGTTCGAATCCTATTGGAACAAAGTTCACATCCTATTGGAACAAAGTTAACATCCCATTGGAACAAAGTTCACATCCTATTGGAACAAAGTTCGCATCCTATTGGAACAAAGTTCACATCCTATTGGGACAAAGTTCGCATCCTATTGGAACAAAGTTCACATCCCATTGGAACAAAGTTCGCATCCTATTGGAACAGAGTTCACATCCTATTGGAACCAAAGTTCGCATCCTATTGGATGCAAAGTCCGCATACCATTGGAACAAAGTTGACATCCTATTGGAACAAAGTTCACATCCTATTGGAACAAAGTTCGCGTCCTGTTGGAACAATGTTCACATCCTATTGGAACAAAGTTCGCATCCCATTGGAACAAAGTTCGCATCCTATAGGATGCAAAGTTCACATCCTATTGGAACAAAGTTCACATCCTATTGGAACAAAGTTTGCATCCTATTGGAACAAAGTTCACATCCTATTGGAACAAAGTTCGCATCCTATTGGAACAAAGTTCGCATCCTATTGGAACAAAGTTCGCATCCTATTGGAACAAAGTTCACATTCTATTGGAACAAAGTTCACTTCCCATTGGAACAAAGTTCGCATCCTATTGGAACAAAGTTCACATCCTATTGGAACCAAAGTTCGCATCCTATTGGAACAAAGTTCCCATCCTATTGGAACAAAGTTCACATCCCATTGGAACAAAGTTCACATCCTATTGGAACAAAGTTCGCATCCTATTGGAACAAAGTTCAATCCTATTGGAACAAAGTTCACTTCCTATTGGAACAAAGTTCGCATCCTATTGGAACAAAGTTCACATCCTATTGGAACAAAGTTCACATCCTATTGGAACAAAGTTCACATCCTATTGGAACAAAGTTCGCATCCTATTGGAACAAAGTTCACATCCTATTGGAACAAAGTTCGCATCCTATTGGAACAAAGTTCACATCCTATTGGAACAAAGTTCACATCCTATTGGAACAAAGTTCACATCCTATTGGAACAAAGTTCACATCCTATTGGAACAAAGTTCACATCCCATTGGAACAAAGTTCACATCCTATTGGAACAAAGTTCACATCCTATTGGAACAAAGTTCGCATCCTATTGGAATAAAGTTCACATCATATTGGAACAAAGTTCACATCCTATTGGAACAAAGTTCACATCCCATTGGAACAAAGTTCGCATCCTATTGGAACAAAGTTCACATCATATTGGAACCAAATTCGCATCCTATTGGATGCAAAATTTTCTAAATAATCAGCGGGAAGGAAGTCCGTTACTTTTAGGAAAAGATTTACCTTAGTAGGGTTTTGCAGACCCGCAGGCACTGCGGTCAAACTACACTGCGGTCAAAATAAACGCTGCAAATGTAAACACAGCCCCGTCTCAACCCCACCTGTTTAATTCGCGAACCCTCTGCAGCTCCTTGGCTTGGACTCTCAGGTCCCTCTCCAGGTCTACAACCGAAGCCTCCAGTCTCTCGTTGGCTTCATCCAACCCCAGACATCTCGTCTCCAACTCACCCACCTCACGTCCCAACTCATCGTTAACTCGTTCCAACTCGGAATCCGTCGTTTCTTCCGAACCTCCACGACGACTCTCGTAGTTCGTCCGGAGGTTTCGGTAGAATTCCGACGCGGTTCCAGAATCATCCCACGTTCCGAACTTATTCCGCTCGTCGTACGTCGCAATGACATCACGCAACTGCGAGTTATCGTCGCGGACCGACTCGAATTTCCCGAGAAGTTTCTCGTGCGAAACTCGAAGCTTCGAATAATCGGAGGATGTTGCGTCGAGAGTTCTGCGGGTCTCCGCTAGGCGGCCGCGACAGACGGAGAGTTTACGGGACAACGAAACGGGATGGGCAGCCGACTGGGTGGGAGTAGCGACGGGAGGCACCGAGGAGGCGCGACGGATTCCTCGGGGTTTACTCGTACCGACTCGATCTGCCGACATAGAACGAGCTCTCCGTCGGCGAGTTTCTCTCTCGAGTTTGCGAATCAGTCGATCTTTCGACTTCAACTCGTCGCGGAGCCACTCGAAGTCATCCCGGGTGTTCGCTGTGGACCGACGCTCCTCCCGACGCCTCCGCTCCTCGTATCTCCTCCGGTACTCCTCAGTCTCCACTCTCAGCCTCCCCGCCTCCTCCCGCCACCGGTCGGATTCGCCCCTCAGCCTCTCGGCCTCCTCCCGCCATCGCTCCTCCTCATCCCGCAACCTCCCTCCCTCCTCCAACCTCCCCAACGTCTCGTTCTGCCGACTCAACCTCCCCTCGTACTGTCGACTCCGTCGTTCCAACTCCTCGTACTCGCTCTGTAGATAGGCGAAGTCCCGCGTTGCTTTATCCAGCAGTCCGGCTTTCATCTCTAGTTCTCGGGTTCGACTCGCCAGTCGGGTTTCTACATCAACTGCCGAATTCTTCGCCGACTCCGTCGCCGACTCCGCATTCCGGACGCGGAGATTCAGTTCCCGTCTTTCGGAAGATAAACGCCGATTCTCTTCAAACAAATTTAAATTTTTCTGAGAAATAATTTTATTTTCCGTTATCAGTCTCTCTTTCTCCTCTACAAGTTTACTCCTTCCGTTATCAGTATCAAAGTGTACTTTATGTTTGAGTTGCCCGGGCGGCTGCGGGTCAAATTGTTTAGTTCTATCTCCACTGGCAACCCGCGAGTACCGGTCTAACTCCGATGTGAGTCTCTGCAAATCCTTCTCCATCGAGTTCAACGCTGCGTCCTTGGAATGTAGGATGTCGACGACCTTGCGGTCCTTCACCTCGGCGCGTTCTCTTTCCTTCTGGACGACGTCAGCGATTGCTGTGGTAACGTCTGGGTTGGATACCTGCATCCGTTTCCATAGCGACCAAACAAAGTCCTTATCGGATTCAGCGAGTTCCAGTTCATCGTGCAGCCGTTTGTTATCGGAGATTAGCGATTCGATATTCATCGTGGCAACGATAAACCTTTTACAGTTTTATTATACAATAGTAACAGTAATATTCTTAATAAATAGGCGCCGATGAATTGATATCATGATAGAGGGTAGGGAATGTAATACAATATTTAACGAGGCCTAATATTATTTAAACATAACTCACTCTGTACTGCTGTATGTACCGGTAATTAATTATATTTTATTTAAAATATCCCCTATAATTGTCCGCATTTGGGGACAATAAATAATTTATTAACCAATATTTTCCAAAAATGCAGACATGATTTGTCCGATACACATGTAGATATTGTAGAAGAAGGTAGAAGGCCTACCGCTACGCTACCGGGACGTAAAGCCGGATAATGTCATATGCAATTGTGCATTGCAGCGTTGTCAGGTTCACGAATCTACTATGTAGTGTACTACACGTACTGACGAACTAATAGTAGTTTATTACCTTGTATAATGAAATAATTTAATTATTGGCCCGGCATGTAGGGAGTGGCGAGGCGACTACAGCAACCTGCCTTCCCTTTTTGGTAGGGCCTAGGCAGCTAGGCCTATGGGAAGTTGTCAAGTAAACGTTAATCGCAATGTGAATTATTTAAGATAGTACCTATGTGGCGTGCATGTAACCTAGCAACGACAATGAATTGTTTAAGGAAGGAAATGAATAGTAATTGTCCAATCAGGAAAGATCAGCTGTTATCTGAATCAGGCTGACCTCTAAACAGTTAAACAGTAGCACACTTCAGATTCATGGGAGAATGTATTAAACATATTATAATGTCTTTTACCACACAAAACATCAATATCCTTTTAATATCGACATTTACCGTTTTTTAACCACACCATATGACGTAATTAGTGCATGCAACAAGACACAACTTGATATTTTCACCTGAAATGTTAATTTCTTCTATTAAATTTTATCTAAAAGTGCAAAATTTGATGCATGGAAAAGAAAGAAATATATTATTAATATTATTATTATTATTAACGTAAAGCATAAATTTATAACAATATGGGCAATTTTTCACTAGGTTTTGCTAAATCTTTAAAATATATAGCTACTACTACTACTAGGATCGGCATGCTGCATTGCAGCTGCATTTTTAAGAATGCTGTGCCGGCTTGTCAACAAAATTGCACCGCCACAACTCCCTATCACCCATGACATTTGCTAGATCATCCGCATCTTTAAGGCCAGTGTCCTTTAAGATGCGTCTCAAGAAAGTCATGGGCTGTCCACCATGCTTATTCACTCCATGAGGCTGCCAAAGTACAAGATTATGCACTGGCTGGTCCTCACGGCGAAAGCAATGTCCTGCAAAGGGCGATTTTGTTCTAGTGTCAAGCTTGGGGGAACCAATGAGACACCTCCAATGTTATATAGTGTCTGGTTGGAGATGTGTGCATTGTACTTGACACAATGAACCCGGCGTAGCATTCTTGTGAATGTGCCATCCAGATATTTGGTGTCCTCAGCAGTTAGAGCCCAGCATGGACTCCCGTAGAGGAGTACTGGAACTACTGCTGCTCTAAATAATCGGACCTTAAGTTTCCGATTAATTCTCGGTGACTTCCAAATCCTGGAAAGCCTATTCAAGGCAGCCCATGCCTTTCCCTTACGTATTCGAAGGTCCTCACCTGACTTCCGGATCCATGATCCCGGGTAACAGAAGTCGTCCACATGCTCAAGCATACCATCCTTTGAGCTTATGCTCATCCGATCAGAGACTTGCTGAGGACTTTCAAAGTTAACTGTCAGAATTTTGGTCTTTCTGGAGTTAATAAAAAGACCAACACTAGAAGCAGCATGTTCTAATGAGCTGAGGAGCCGTTGGGCTCCTTCTAATGATTCTGAGAGTACTCCTAAGTCATCAGCAAAGTCTAGATCAGTTAGGTACTTGGCAGGATTTCCTCGACTTCTGGAGCCAGTAGGTGGAGTTATCATCACCCCATCATCATTATGATGATCTAAGGACATGCGTAGAACATAGTCAACCACAATAATGAACAAGAATGGTGCAAGTGTGTCTCCTTGGAGGACGCCCCATAACACTTCAAATGGTTCTGTGTCACCGTCAACAGTAGACACAAATGTTGTCGAACCATCGTATACTGATCTGATTGCTGCAATAATTTCATCAGGAATCCCATATAATGAAAGTATGCTGAACATACGTGAGCGAGAGACTGAATCAAAGGCCTTGAAGAAGTCAACAAAGATAACTGCCAAATGCCTGTCTTTCTTTTTTGATAATTCTTCAATTATCCTTCTAAGTGCCAAAATGGGTTCCATGGTCCCACGACCTTTACGGAACCCATTCTGATTTCCACGAAGCAGTCTCTCAATGGGATCCCTGATGCGATTTAATAGAATCCTATTGTATAGCTTTGCAGCAATCGAGCTCAATGAGATTCCCCGAAAAGAACCATAGAGTGTTAGGTTGCCCTTCTTGGGAACTGGCACCAACTTATTTGTTTTCATTTCTTGTGGGACTCTTGTTGTTCGGTACATGTTTACTATGATGGGATAGATGATCTTTAAACACTCAGGTATTTTAAAGACCTCAGGGGGAACACCATCTACTCCACTGGCACGATTGGTCTTAATGCTCTTTGCAGCAGCCTTCACTTCTGCAAAGGAGATATCGCCAATGGGAATATCTGGGAGTACAGACTCAGACACTTTTACTTCTATAAAGTTATCAGGCAATACCCTGTCCTTATTGAGGAGCTTTTCAAAGTGGGCTTTCCAACCATTGAGGCGATCGGCTGGTGATTCAGCCTTAACCTTGGGGGTTGGTTGGCTTTTCCGCCCAGTAAGCAGATTGATAGATTTCCATGCCTGGGATGATTGCCTGCTGTCGTCAGCATCATTGATGGCATCAACCTGTTGGTTTATTAGCTCCTGTAGAATAACAGAGTACTGCCTGTTCAGGGACCTAGATGCAGCCTTAACTGCATTCTTGGCCGCTGTAGTCTGTTTGAGTCGGGACTCTTTCTGCGCCTTATGAAGGTCATTTCGGCACTTTTGAATTTTGTTGTCAGTCCAGGGGGCCCTTTTCCTGTTTCGAGGGTATACAGGAACTGTTTCAACATTTTTCACTTCAAAAAAATGTTTCAATTTTCCGATTTTTTTATGCTATTGTGTAAAGCATATATTAAATCACATATTTTGTTGCGTTTAAACATGACCTACTATAACACGACCCGGAATGCTGCTGCAGGCGTAAAAATTTAGTGGGGTAACTTTCAACCTTAATAACATTTTTCCACTTTATCTGCTGGTCACAAAAATTTCACTAATTCTAGATTAGTAAATTTTTTACCTTTTGAGGAAATTTTTTTTGCTGCCAATTACCATAGCAACCAGTAATGTCATTTCAATATATACATTTATTTTGCATTTTACAACTGAACACTTATATCGATTAAGTCAAAACTTGAATCAGGTATAGTATGGTTAGTTGCCAATATTCTGAGAAGGTTTTAACATCACCTAGTTATAGTAGGTCATGGTTTAAACTAACGTTATTGGATCCTTCAATAAATGTGATAAACTTTAAAAATGTGTCGTGAAACATGCCACAAAAAAAAACTTAAGAAGTGCAAATTAACTTCCATTAAAATGCTTAATAATCGTCCTTTTTGTGTGCGGTTTTTTTTGAAACCCCATGTTTTGAGTGGTAAGGAATCGATCTTCACTATCCATTCCTTGTGTATCCCGTTAGAAATAGGAGTTCTAGCACCCCCTGTTCGATTCTGTGCGTTACTTTCCGTGCGTTACTTTTTTTGTACAAAAGTTTATTTTTTTTATTCTTCCAATTGGATTAGTGACTTCAAACTTTCTCAGCACACCGGTTGGGCGCGGCGAAATTACGGCCGCACATCAATATTCCCCCACACTGAGCCCGAACACAAGCCCAGCCAGTAGTAGTGCCAATACTACCACGGAAATAGAAGACCTGCAACAGAGGAGTTGCCGAGGAGGATTTGAGTGAGATAGGATACTGCAGGTCACATGAGGCTCATTTAGTTCAACTGGACGGATTACAGTCTACTTGGATTACGGCCAACACAGTATAGGAATGCTCATGCCAATGAACAACTGTCCTACCCACTAAATGAATCATTGTACAACATCGGTAACATATTATTGTTAATCATCGGTACCAACTTATATACCAAAACCAAGCACCGCCCTGCAGACTGCAGCCACAACGAATGGGCATTTACGGCCACAGCTCGTGTAGAACACGTCATCTGCCAGTGATCTTACGAGTTACGATAGTGGGTTGGTGAGAGGAAATAACGGTATGTATGAGTATGACCTTTGTTCGAAGTAATGGGGGGGGGGGGGGGGGGGGGGTATGTAAGTATTAAAGTATAGTACTGTATAATATATGGTTGGATGCCATATTGTTGCCATAAAAAAAATTGCTCCATATTAATCATTTTCAGTAATTATGGTTTCATTGGATAATTGGAAAGTAGAATATTTTGTACAAAATATAAAATATGGCAACCAACATGGATTGTTTTAATATACTACTGTAATTACTGTAGATACATAAAGTGAAACTGTAAATGTACTATCATTGTACTGTACCAATAAGGTAATAAATGTTATAATAGACCTCAATAATATGTCCTCCTCCAACTGTCTGATCTCTGAGTAACATGGTATACATTTCATTAAAGCTATGAGCCCAAAAAACGAGAGGGAATAGTGGCGATAAGGCCTCTTCAATCGCATCTTTGATCTATTCAATGCTACAGTAGTTAACGTGTGAGTGAACGAACAGGATGGTTTTGGAATTAATTTGAAGTGTTTAAACTACCAGTTAGTCAGCCAACTTGTATTCAGTTCGCCCGGTTTGTCATTATTCCAGCCTCAGTCTTCCATTTTTTTCTGTATTAATAGCGTTGTTAATTGTTATAATGCTAATTAGCTCCTAATTCTCGTGACACCCTAAGCACATAGCTTATTGATAAACCTACCGCTCAGCCTTCAGCTTCCAGATTGCATGCATAGCTACTATAGTAGTAGCTCTGCTTTACTGCAGTGTAGTATTTGTTTTTAGTTATTGAAAGAAATTGAAATTATTTTTCTATCATAATAATATTCACAAAATATTGACTAAAAAATGTAGGCTTTGACTAGTATTACATGCTGTATAAAATATTGTGCCACTACTTTACATACATAAATCCATCTGAGTTCATTTTGATTCACAATGGCAGCCCCAGATTTGGAAAAAGTTCTTGGTTCCGCGATGAAACTCAAGCTAATTAATGACGTGACTCCCTCTGTCGATCTATTCGATCTCAATTACTACCGCGCTCGAATTGACTCACTATTTGCCTCCTTCCCCGAGCCATACTTCGTTCACGCAACTGCTGTCAAGGGCAACCCAATTCGCGGCGTCCTTTTGGTTGCTAAGGGGAAGGGCATGGGAGGGGAGTGCGCGTCGATATGTGAGGTAATCCACGTACTATCTCTGGGGATGTCGGCGGATAAGGTTGTTTACGACAGCCCCTGTAAAACAAGGTACGACCTGAAACAAGCGCTGGACTTAGGAGTTATTATTCATCTGGACAATGATATCGAAATGGTTATTGTAGATGACCTCCTTAAAGGAGACTGCGTAGACTCTAAATCCAAGATCGGGCTTCGCATCAATCCGGTTGTTGGTTGCGGTGCCATTCACGGAATGTCTACCGCTGGGAAAAGTTCAAAGTTTGGTCTTCCAGTAACCGATGATACAAGAAATGATATTATATCGTTGTATGAAAAGTATAGCTGGTTGACTGGGATCCACATCCATGTTGGAAGTCAAGGAATTCCCATGGAGCTGTTTGTAAGAGGAGCGCGAGTCTGCATGGACACGGTCGCGTTGATAGAGAAGCGATGTGGTCGCTCGTTGCTAACGGTAGACATAGGCGGCGGTCTGTCTACCTCCTACACCGAAGCGAACGAACCAGAAGCGTTCCGGTACGCCCTCTACCGCCAAAGACTGGAATCCGCGGTACCGGAGCTGTTTTCCGGTAAGTACCGGATAGTCACCGAGTTCGGAAGGTCGCTTCTACTGAAAGCCGGAACGACGGTGAGTCGAGTGGAACATGTTAAACGCTGGTTGTCCGATGTGAACCCCGTTGTGTTTGTACATGTTGGTTCAAACCAGTTTGTAAGAGAGGCGTACCAACCCGAGATCTGGTCCCATCGCTACTCCGTGGTTAGTAATACAGACATCCGAATAAAGCCAGATGGTACAGACCTTGTACTCCACGACATTGCGGGTCCCTTGTGTTTCCAGGGTGACTACCTAGCTAGGAACGTCCTTCTACCCAATGTGTCCACCGGTGATCTACTACTCATACACGACACCGGAGGGTACTGTATGGCTCTTTACTCGAAGTTTAACTCGATTCTACCCAGTCCCGTCTATGGCTTCCAGCGCTTAGAGGACGACATTGAGTTTATTTGCTTCAAGGAAAGAGAAACGCCCCAGGAAACTTTGAGATTTTGGGGGCGGGAAATTCCCCGAACAATAAAGCCATGTAAAGAAGAAAATTTCTAGAAACTGTAGGGCGAGCCACGAAAGTAAGCGAGCTTAACATACGGGTACCTTGGCGAATTAATATCCCGCCTCAATGTTAAATTCTCAATTTAGGGAAAGGAGCAGGTTACAGTGGCACGTTATTTTAACCAAAACAATAAACTAAGCACAATAGATCAGGTTACAGTTTTATTTTTGAGAATAATTAGCTGTTATTTTTTTTTGGGGGGGGGGGGGGGGGGGGTTCATTACATCTATAGGACAGGCATAGTAAGTACCAATATTTCAGTATCAATACTACTGTACATCGGCATAAGGAATGTGGGAATGTTTTAATATTTCTTACAAATTGGGTCGCCTCCACACCTAAAATATAATACTTTTGAAACACAATTTATCTGTCAATACCTGCCTGTCGTCAATCCTTGCGTCTTTGTGTTGGGGGGCAGATTAAGAGGAGGGATTTTCATATATTCTTTGATTTATTGGCAGTGTGGTTAAATTTATTATACCTATTTTGTGTAGAATCGCTCAATTGTAATTTGTATCTCATAACTGAGCCTCGCGCTGCTTGAATTTATGTTCGATTGACTCAAATATTATAGACGCCAAGAATTTTCAGCCGACAATTATTATTAAAAACGATGATGGAATGAACCAAATTAAGGCCTGCAAAACCGAGACAGAAGATCATGAAGGCGAACTCCAACCGATAAGTAGGCCTACCTTGAGTAGCTCCCCTTCATGGAGGCGAACTCCAACCGATAAGTAGGCCTACCTTGAGTAGCTCCCCTCCATGGAGGCGAACTCCGACCGATAAGTAGGCCTACCTTGAGTAGCTCCCCTCCATGGAGGCGAACTCCAACCGATAAGTAGGCCTACCTTGAGTAGCTCCCCTCCATGGAGGCGAACTCCGACCGATAAGTAGGCCTACCTTGAGTAGCTCCCCTCCATGGAGGCGAACTCCAACCGATAAGTAGGCCTACCTTGAGTAGCTCCCCTCCATGGAGGCGAACTCCAACCGATAAGTAGGCCTACCTTGAGTAGTTCCCCTCCATGGAGGCGAACTCCAACCGATAAGTAGGCCTACCTTGAGTAGTTCCCCTCCATGGAGGCGAACTCCAACCGATAAGTAGGCCTACCTTGAGTAGTTCCCCTCCATGGAGGCGAACTCCAACCGATAAGTAGGCCTACCTTGAGTAGCTCCCCTCCATGGAGGCGAACTCCAACCGATAAGTAGGCCTACCTTGAGTAGCTCCCCTCCATGGAGGCGAACTCCAACCGATAAGTAGGCCTACCTTGAGTAGCTCCCCTCCATGGAGGCGAACTCCAACCGATAAGTAGGCCTACCTTGAGTAGCTCCCCTCCATGGAGGCGAACTCCAAGCGATAAGTAGGCCTACCTTGAGTAGCTCCCCTCCATGAAGGCGAACTCCAACCGATAAGTAGGCCTACCTTGAGTAGCTCCCCTCCATGGAGGCGAACTCCAACCCATAAGTAGGCCTACCTTGAGTAGCTCCCCTCCATGGAGGCGAACTCCAAGCGATAAGTAGGCCTACCTTGAATAGCAGCTCCCTTTGATGTATCAGATTAACTACTGATGTCGTTTAATGTATATTTGTTAATCGCAATACTACATACATAGACATACAACACAATAAAGACATTTAAACCACAAATGTGTCACTGTGAAAACGGATAAAATCTAGCACACAACACTTTTCTTAAAACAGCCTGAAAAATTAAATCGGCATAATTGAGTAGGAAGCAGTGTTACTGACGCCAAAGTTGTTGTTATTTGGAAGTCCTGGCTGATAATACCAGCTAATTCAACATGAATTTATACAAATAATCAAGCAATCAATGATAAGTACAAGGCGATAAATATTCGTTTATAGAAAAGGAACAACTCTAATTATATTAGTTAATATTCACGGGCTATTTAATATCGTATTATTTGGTTTTTACGGTAGAAATAGAAATACAAAATCAAAAGTAGAATTATTAAATAAAACATATAACCACACACTGCTTTAATGAGTTATTAATAATTACATACCGGTATTGTATACAGAAAAACAAAATGTATAATGGATATATTATATTCGGTAAATAATTATTAGTAATTAAATAGGGATCGGTCTAAATTAAAACGGGCTGGTTATAAGTATGAGAGACATTATAGTTGACAACTATAATACTGTACATAAATATGTTCACTAAGGTAAACATGCTGTCACGTTGCTATGGCAATGTTACGATAAAACAGTGTAACATTGCACTCAATAACATCAGTGGAACCCAATAGTTGTTACCAAATAATCTATTAACATTTCGATTTAAATATTAAATAATCAAACTAAATTAACTCCAGACTCACTCTGATCTGGTCTAGTAATAATAATAATAATAATAATAATAATAATAATAATAGTACTGCCATTTAGCAAACTAACAAGAGGTAACAACTAACAGTAAGCTGACGATACACGTAATCTTAACCTGTTCCATGAAAATAAACAAACTAACATCCACAAAGAATAGAAAGGAATTTAAGAGCAAAATTATTATTATAAGCTAAGATATCAAACACCGTGTATCTCATAGCACCAATGTGTATCACCAGCATTGACATAGAGTTTATGTAATAAAGATACGAATACCTAAAGGAAACTATTATCGTGGTTATTAGTCCTACTGAGAGACAACGACCCGTCCGTGGTGTCAGCCAATGGCGACCGGCCATACTTAGCCAAGAATTCGTTAATGTCTTCCCGACTTGTGTCGCTATCATCATCCCCGCTATCCTCATCGTCGGAGGGGAGATCAGCCGTGTCACTGCCGTCCTGGAAACAGAAGAGAAACTCTCAAAGTTGTGGTATATGGTAGGACTTTATGCGACGGTTGGGAGGTCAGTGGGGTAGGATATGAATAAATATAATTAATGATGAAATAATAATTAAATTTTCAAATAAAGTTTTATTAATCGTATAAAATCTACCACTTGATATGGTTGCAGCTCTCGTCTCTATGGCGATCGGATTTTGAAACCCCTCAATAATGAAATACCGTATAATAAAGTTTACCGTATAATAAAGTTTACCGTATAATCTAGTTTACCGTTTAATAAAGTGTTGCCGTTATCCCTACACCAGGGGGGAAAAACGCCGATGCTGGAGACGTGACTTAACAGACCACCGAGCCCCGGCCAGTCACCGGATATTGATTGTGGGGAGGGAATATTTTCTGAGATGCAAGTTTGCGGTTGATAAAAAGCTGCATTAGTTGGATATACTCTTTAATGTAACTTCCTATAGTTGAAACCCGTTCAACATCATTGAAACTTGATTAAGAATAATTTTGGGCTTCCCCAAATCAATATACACCAAATATTCACAATAATTATACACGATAATATAAATCCCTACAGTATATTATTTAATAACCCACTGTTTGCTCAGAATTTTAGCCTACCTAATGTTCTCCAGATTTTCCCTCGGTCCCAGTCTTAGTGCCGTAGTGTCGGTGTCGGTCGACCCTGTCGCGTGTCCGTTCCACCCCTCACGAACCCCGAAGGGAACGATCATCGAGAACCAGCACGGCTTGGCTAAGGGTCGGTCCAGTCGGTAGACTCTGTCGCGTATCCGTACCACCCCTCTCGAACCCCGAAGGGTTCGGTCATCGAGAACCAGTACGGCTTGGCTAGGAGTCTGTCGTGTCGGTGGACCCGTTCGCGTGTCCGTTCCACCCCTCACGAACCCCGAAGGGTTCGATCATCGAGAACCAGAACGGCTTGGCTAGGGGTCCGTCAGTTCATCACAGAAACCCAACCACCTAGGCTTTCCGAGTCCGTTTCAGGCTCGTAGTCGCTTCGGCAGCCGAGAAACTGCTCCGAACAGTCGGTAGGCCAGTAGAGTCTAGTCGAGTCTAGTCCTTTGTCTTTCGACCCCATCGCGTGTCCGTTCCACCCCTCACGAACCCCGAAGGGAACGATCATCGAGAACCAGTACGGCTTGGCTAAGGGGTCTGTCGTCGGTTCCCGTCGCAAATCCCAGTACAAGCAGTCAGCGTTCCGAGTTCTTTTCAGTCTCGTAGTAGCTGCCGTTGACCAGAGACCGCTAAGGGCAGTTCTCGTCAAACCCGTCCTGTGGCCAGCCCTTTCGCATGTCCGTCCCACCCCTCACGAACCCCGAAGGGATCGGTCATCGAGAACCAGTACGGCTTAGGTCAGGGGGCAGTCGTTAGTTGGCCACCCGTTCGCGTGTCCGCTCCACCCCTCACGAACCCCGAAGGGAACGATCATCGAGAACCAGAACGGCTTGGCTACTAAGGGGCCGTCGGTGCCCGTCGCAAATCCCTGACACAAGCAGTCAGCGGTCCGAGTTCTTTTCAGTCTCGTAATGGCTGCTGTTGGCCAGGGACCGCTAAGGGCAGTCCTTGTCCTTTAGGCCTGGCGCATTACCAAATCCACCCCTACAGGCAGCAGGAAGTTGGCCAGGGCCTAATAGTACTCAGGCTAACCTGAATACTGCTTGCATTTTCCATCCCCCCCTGGCCCTTATAACTATGAAATTATTCCCGTACCCTGTAAGTTGCCCCAAAGTTCGCCCATAAATCGCCCCCAGTTTCTTGAATGTGCCCAAAACCCATGGTCCCGCACCCAGTAGTAATATCGGAATAATCAATTTTAAATAAATACAAAAATATTCAACTCGCGTTATGGAAAGTTGAAATACCGCGAACAGTCCCCCCCAATGACCTTCGTGAAGTCTGTCGGTCGATTGAGTTTGCGTAGGTCATTCCCAATATAAAAAACCCAAATTTAATATTGCATAGTTTTTAATTAATTTGGCCTAGAGTTTGTATAAAAATAAATGTTCGATAAATGTTCCTGGAATATCCCGATCCACTATTTCTTTCTCTGATACGCCTTTCGTCTCTTCGCCCGTCGACTCTCATCGATCGCTATGGCTGGTAGAGGAGCGTCAACATCCATCGTGAGTAACGCTTCGGCTTGTCTCCTGGCGGCTCTTCCTTTCGAAGGCATCGGGATCATGTCGGTTCGTCTCTCCAACTCAGATTTGCGTGCCTCTAGGAACCATTCTCCGTCACCGAACTCCTCTTTATACGAGTATAATCGTCTAATGACTTCAAATGGACCGAATAATCCGGCGCTCAGTAGCAGATCCACGTAATGGAAAGGTAGCGTGGCCGACGTGTGGAGGCGTTCCGGGAAGGAGAAATATCCGCACGCCATCTCCTGCGCGATATTCCGAGCGTTTCTCCGAACAGGTCTTTAAGTGGCTGTTTGCGTATGTCTCAAACATGACCATATTGCCCATAGCGGTAACGTCTTTGGTTGGACATTTGATATAGCAGCGGGGGCTAGAGGAATGTCCACGGAAACCGCACGTGGTGCAGAGGTTATAAAGGATCGGGCAGACGGAAACGTCGTGGCCCGATGTCGCGCAGTATGGGCAATAGAGTATACCGAGGAGCTGGAGGCATGAATCGGTAACCCGATTCCTTCTGCTGCGTGGGCACTGCTCCGAACCGCAGTCGCCGCATACCTCCAACTGCATCTCTCGACCAGGAAATATCGGAATCGGGACGCCGACGTAGTATTCGAGTCGTCGGTCGCTCTTCGGAATATTCTCGGTGGTCGGTAGCCCGCGGAATGCTAGGCTTTTGCGTAATAGGTTCTCGCTCCGATAACCTTCTTTGTGTCCCGCTGGTCTCAACTCGGATGACCGTTTCTGGCGGTGGATCCATTCAGTTTGCTCGGCGTACCAACGGGTTAGTCGCATAGGGTCCTGAGGAACGGCGGGTGTAGTAGCCACCGCTGGTCGGCGAAGAGGTGCCGGGGTTTTCGACGGAGGGATACCGAGGAGATCGTCGGGGGTCGGCGCATCGCTGGGGCCCTCCTCGATCAGTATCGCTGCGCGGGTCCGTTGGTGGCTGGTACTCGGAATCTCCGACGACCAATCTTCGCCACCCGGGAAAGGATACGGGGATAACCGTTGGCATATGTCGCCGAAGTCGCTCAATGCAGCTGTAGTG
The DNA here is from genome assembly GCA_032718475.1 of Nemertoderma westbladi. Taxonomy (NCBI): domain Eukaryota; kingdom Metazoa; phylum Xenacoelomorpha; order Nemertodermatida; family Nemertodermatidae; genus Nemertoderma; species Nemertoderma westbladi. Next base: position 56,687 of record JAUCBJ010007802.1, read on the forward strand.
GCTACCTCCCTCGCGGGGCTACCGGAGCCGCGTGGGGTGTAAACGCCTGCTCTCTTCATCGGTTCGGCCGAGGCAACCCGTTTGGCGGCCGGTCCATACGCGGCCTCCGGCTCGAGTTGTCGCTTCGGGGTGGAGAGTAGAACACCCTCGTTTAGCCATATCTCTTCCCCTTCCGAGGAGATCAGAGGCTCCTCCGCACCGAGAAGTTCGGTAATCGTAGGGATGTCGTAAGGTCCGCTCTCGTCCCAGGAATCGATAACGGCGGGTGTTTTCGATTCTCCCGGTGTAATGTTCTCGACCGCTTTAAACGCGTGGTTTATAACCTCGTTCCAGTCGTAGTCGACGAAGGAAAGGGGGACCGCCGTAATAAGGTTATCGAGAGTTTTACAGATAAACTTAGCGACGGTGTAGCACTCCATAACGACGTAAACGTAGTTCCGTCGATCAGGATTCTCCCACCTTTGGTGTATCGTCCACTTCCGATCAACGTCCTTCCATCGACCCTCTCGCTCGCTCTTTATTTCCAATCCCGGGTATCCACCGTATATTTTATTATAGTCCCGGAATTTCTGGGGTTTGAAGTCGATACCGCCGTTGAGCACAGCGAGGTAGCCGATCCCGGATTTCGTCGGTCTCACCTCTTGGAATCCTCGCATGAACTCGGCGAATCGTAACCAGGCTAGTAGCGTTTGAGTGTCGATGCAATGGCTAAGGGCGTTGAGGTCGTCTCGTCGGTTTCTTCCTGCAGGGGCGTTCGCGTAGTCGTTCCGGACGTCCGCCTTGATATCCGACCCGATTTTAATGACGTCAAAGTCGAAGAGGATCTTTTGGATTTCCGGAGGCAGCAACCAGATCGCTCCGGCTGCCTGCACTTCCTGTCTGGGTGTCGGGAATATTCGGCACACCAGTACCAAACCGTCCAGGGTTCCGAGGACGACGACTAAGGATCGACCGTATTCTTTCGCCCCGTACTTTTCTTGGTAGTCGTCTCGGTTTTGGATAATCGATACGCGTTCCTCTCGAAGCGTTTCCCCAGTGGGCGAGGTACGTACTCTTGTCGTCGACGAAACTTTGACATCTCGCCAACGTAATCGCTTTCGAGGTGGGCGTCGCGTTTCCCTCGTTGTCGTAGATCAAACATCGGGATCTGTAGACGCTCTGCCGGAACGTTTCCCAAAACGACGAATCGTCCCCTCCGGTTGCCTTTGCGTTCCGAGTTCTTTTCAGTCTCGTACTAGCATCAGCTAACCGGAGGGCTCGTAGATTCTTAGAATCCGGTCCCTCTCGCCCGGTGAATTTAATGACTCGCACGTTCTCATTTAGCAGGGTGCTCCAATTTGTATCAAAGTCAGGGGATCCGGGTTGCGAATATTCCAGTAGATCTATCGTGTTACGTAATTCGCCGATAATTTGGCGATTTGGGTCCATATTTACGATTATATCCGTTACAAATTAGATCAGTTAATTATAAGTCCAGAAAGTCTGAAACTATAGCGATAGCAGAATAATTCAGTTTTTTATTTAATTCAGTTTATTAATAACATTGCTATATAGGCATCTATCATCTTATTGCTAATACATTCAGCATTTACAGTTACTATAGCTATACATAATATCCAACCAGTTTTTTTATGACTTTTTTGTCCTTTTCTTTTTTCTAATTCTTTTCTTTGACCTTTTTTATACCTTTTTTTGTCTTTTTTCATTTCATTATTATTTCATCTTATTTCATTTATTTCCACGTATATTTCAACATTTAGTTCCACCATTTATTTCACATTTATTTATTTCCACATCATCATTTGGGTTTATAGCCCCCCGGCTATCATCATTGGTTATAAGCGCA
>JAUCBJ010007803.1:0-41494 GCA_032718475.1 Nemertoderma westbladi
CGGGAGGACGGGCAGGGTAGGATCATACGGGTCCAGAAGGTGGGCCAACAATTGAAGAAAATTATTAATGTAGAAGAACGCAAGGGAGTTGAGCCGACTATTCGAGTTACTCGGGATACGGTATCACTTCCAAGAGAACCGGTAGGAGGATCGGGACATACACCAGCTGATCAACAGGGGGCGCAAGCTACTCTTGGGTCTGCGTCGTCCACTTCTCGCGCGTTCCCAGACGTTCTACCAACTGTAGCGACAACTGATCGGTCACGAGGAATTGGTCGAGGTTTTGGGATGCCAAATAGACGAATTTGTGAGGAAATAGTCGCACCGTCTCTCAACGTCCCAAGTAAACCAGTGACTCGCCCCATTAGTCCCATATCGCGAGCAAAGTCACCTGTGCGCAGTTTTCGAGGACGCGGCAGGGCTCGATCTACTAAGCGATAAAAGGGAGGGCAAGGGTGGACGGAAGACTCGTGGGCCTTTCTTATGATTTGTGATTTATTTTGAATTATATGTTTTATATTTAGAAAATTTAGTAAAACTTATATTTTATATTTGTGCTTATTCCGAACTTATGCAATTTGTATTGTTCCGAATTTATGAAATTTAGAAATAAGAATTTATATTTTGTAAAACTTATATTTAGTAAAACTTATATTTTATATTTGTGATTATTCCGAACTTATGCAATTTATATTATTCCGAACTTATGCAATTTATATTGTTCCGAATATTATGCAATTTATATTTTATGAGCAGTATTACAGTGAAACAGAAAGTAAGAGTAGATGGAAGACTCGTGGGCCTTTCTTATAGTTTCATTTGTAAAGTGTTATATTTTGTATTTAGAAAGTTTTATAGTTAGAAAATTTTGTGCTCAGAAAGACTCATATTTGTAATTATTCCAAACTTATGCAATCTACATTTAGGTACGAAAGTATTTGTAATTACTTGAATTTATGCAATATTTGAGATGCAATAGTAGATGGAAGACTCGCGAGCCTTTCTTATTGTTTTCATTTATTTGTATTTGTAATTGTTTAAATTTATGCAATATTGAGATGCAATAGATTTATATTGGTGAATTTAATTTAGATTTATATTGTACTTACTTAGTAAAGCCTTAAATACGTAAAGTTTGAATTTGTAATTATTTTGTATCGAATCATTACGTAGAAAGGAAGTATTGTTTGAAATTTAATTGTAAATATGTAAGTACGCCCCTAAGTATTCTATAGTTTGATTGATTATTGGTGAAAACCGTATATTTTATGCACGATAATATCCTGTTTTCATGGAGCGGTATAGAATTATATTCCCTAAATGCCGTGGATTTTCAAAATTTTATTTTATTCGAATTAACTTTGTAAAGATTGCTTTGAGTTCTCATTAGTATTGGTTCTATCTATTGTACATCTATCGGTCAAGTGGTTCAGTAGCTCAGTTGGTAGAGCGTTGGAAATTATATGTGTAGTAGGTATCGAGTTCGAATCCTAGTAAGTACGAATTATTTTTTGTGCAGAATTTCAACTCATTTAAATTAACCGCTACAAATTAATTGCATTTGTCTGTACCAATAAGGCTGTAGTTATTTGATTGTAACCAATGTCGTGTAAGTTATATATTAGCTGGACCAATAGCTATCTTTAAAACCTTGTTAGAATCTATAGAACAATCGAGAATTTTCTCGATTGATTGCGGCACAAATTTAGTATATAAAGGTGCGATTTCGTTCATTAGTTATTATACTTACACAAACTTCTTATACATTCTATCTATCATTCAATCAATCTCTCTGTCGTGCTTAGTTTATTCTCAGATTACATTGTATTATAATTGTGTCTTCTGTAATAAAGTCAGAATATTCTCTCAGCTTTTCTATCTGTTTTACTATGAATTCACTACGGTGAACAAACTCAGGGACAGGATGGCCGGCTAGAGATCGGGCCGCAGCAATGAACGGGAACATCACGGGAATGTAGACGAGAGACAACCCGCAATACCATTTAGAGTTATTCGCCCATCGCCTGAAAGGTTAGACAGCGTTCGATCCTTGCTACCTAAGTATAAGACCAAAAGATCAAAAGGTAGACGTAGTGACACGCTGTAAGCCCAAAATTACATCATAGGGACTGTACTGTCTTGATTCAGGAAAACCCACAGTGGACCTTCACATTCCTACGGGGGGAGGGATAGCGCAGGCAGATACTAGTACGCAGATAGGACGTAGGCACACTGGTACAAGGCATACACATTGGTTAGGGTGCAGCAAACTGTACGCTTAACTCTTGCTAAGTACAGGTGCGTGTGCGACTATTTGCAGTACGACAGTGTCCATTGCATTAGAACTTGTAGGCTAGGGGGTTGCTGTGTTTTCACCTGAATTGGGATTGTACCGTTCGGGCGGTAGGGCAGTTTACACTAGGCGCAAATAAATTGAGGCTATCAGGGATATACTAACATCTACCGTGTCCCCGCCAACGCCCTAATAGGAAGTTACCCGGACTACCTGGGTGACCTGGGTACGCCTGCAGTAGTAAACTAACACATCTCTTCTTAGTATCAGGGACCTGGTACCTAAAATTGCCGAATTCTGGGCGTAGTATTAACCTTATGCCTGAATTTGAATCCTGGAAATACGCAAGAGGGGAAGGAACCTTACCATTCGTGAGTATTGGACCTACAAGTTATAAAATTAGAATATTCGTAAATGCACACCGTACCCAGTAATTATATATGTGAAGGAGCAAAACTGTTTTGACCGTTCAGAATTAACACACGCGCGTTAGAAATTATTTACACCTCGAAATATATAAAATTAACTTTGTCCGTACTGTGCTTTGCCCGCTAGTTAGACATCTCCAAATCTCTGCCTGTACCTAGCTAGCGTCCCTTTGCCCAACCATATAAATCACACCGCGGCAAAGTATACGAGCCCCTTAGTCCGTCAGTGAGTCAGCCTGATTTTAGGATTCGCTGCGCGGGATTTTGTTTCATCGAAGTTTGTCTGCTCGTAGACTGTTTTCTGCCTCACCGGTTATAAGAGATCAATACTGCAATATATTCGCTTACTTAGAGTTTACTGTTTTGGTGAGAAGGTCGGATTTATGATTTGATTTACAAACTTTACAGTAAGATATTGCAGGTATTGTTACCGTCTCTTCCAATAGTAGGAATAGGCGTATCTCTTCAATTAGTAGCTGGGATGAGATATATCTTTCCAACAATACACCTGGACTCATTTTCTCAGATCACAAAAATACTGTAGGCCTCCTATATTAATAGCTTCCTATAATAAATATATTAATAGTGGCACTGTAAGTGGTATGGTATGAGTCTTTATAGTTTGAAATGTCACTTTGGTGTTGTATGTATATTGTTTTCTCTTTAGTATTATAATCACAAGCTTTAATTTATTCATGTTCATTATCACTCCAGCCAGCGTCAATACAGTGTTACGGAATTAAATATATTATATAATTATACCCTGAAATATAAAGCCCTTTTTCCTTTACCGAAATCCCTCCTTTCCATTCATAAATATTAAGGAGGTAGTTTCGCGCCCAAAGTCATCTGAGTAATCATAATGGCAGGATGGGGTGTAGCAGGACATCTTACCACATAAAAATTAAGGATAGTTATTGTGCAACCAGATAAGTTATCCCACCACACTCCATTTTGCCCTTCTTCTTCCATTTTATCCGTATCCTTCCCTACTGTAAATGTATCACTACAGGACGCCACCTTGCGGCAAAAATTGAAATGTATATCCCTCATTTATATACACAGGATGTGTGTCCTCATTTCCTGTCTAGGGGGTAACTAGCTATGAATGTCCTCATTGCCTATGTAACATGTGATCGCAAATATAATGAAACTTATTGATTTTCATAATTTGTCTTCATTGGAAACATGTAGAGGATATCTTGACGTACATTTTGATACCTTGGTTGAATTCACAGCAACAAAAAGAAAAAAGTCCCCAATTCCACTGTAGGAAGTAGCAAGTCCTCAATTGGCCCCCTAGACACGTATGTGTGTGTGTGTGTGTGTGTGTGTGTGTAGGTGAACTGGTTCAAACAGGGGACAATAGCATGAATACACAGCGACAAACCGGGGACGATCTACAATCCGGGGACGTCCCCGGAATGAAAAGATATCAAAAATGGAATCTACGTACTAAAATTAATGGATTCTGAAAATTTCAGATCATTTCGGCGATGTCCCCTCTTCCACCCAAACCTGTCAAATACGTGTGTAAATTTGTGTTTGAGTTTTGAAAATTTCACTGACCCCAGTATAATGCGATAGTTTCAAGTGTCCCCATTTCCATACAGTTAATATAACATTCCAAACACACGTTGTAGTATGGGTGCTGTTGTTCAATGTGGGGACTGGAATCTACAATGTAATTAATATGTTGTGATCTAATTTAACATTTTGACCAAACGCAGCAGTATGTGTGGCATGGATCAAAATGGGGACTAGGAATTCATTGTCACCTAAAAAGTAGAGATTAATTTTAAGTAAGTAGAATATATATATGTCGAATGTGCCAATTTGGAAATCAAATACTTTAGTAATCGTGTTTTAAAGCAGAATGGCGCCCCCAACTCCCTTATCTATTATTTCAACAAACAATAAGAAATCAAAATGAATATATAATTTTATGACAAATTTTCCTGATAAACAACTTGATATACATTTGCAATATACAATTGAAAGTGATTCATGAAGGACATTCATTAAGAACGTTACGTTTCCTTTTCTTGCTATAATTTGTATGAGCTGATTCTGACTCAAATTCAAATTCAGTTACTTGAAAATACATCCATATCATCTTTACCAGAAACATTTCCCGAATCAGTATCAGAATTGCATAGATTGTTTTTATCTTCTTGAGAATCACCACAGACCATGTCACAGTTACTCAATGCCGGATTGCTGACATGTTGCTCACTGATGCAATCTGCAAGTTCAGCATAGTTGCTGCACCATGTAAACTCCTTAACAATATCAAGAACATTGGTGGTAGTTAAATCTGATGTATCAAATAAGTCATGCCTTGAACGCATGGTGTGCATAACAACAACAGACGCAGTTAACCTTGCCCCCAAACCCTATCCTCCTCCAACGACCCTGCCCCATCCACTCCTTCAACCCCCAACGACCTCGTCCCACCCACTCCTTCAACCTCGGACAACCCTGCCCCAACCACTCCTTCAACATGCGACAACCCTGCCCCACTCACACCTTTAAACTCAGACGACCCTGCCCCACTCACTACTTAAAACTCCGACAACCCTGCCCCACCCACTCCTTCAACCCCCAACGACCTCGTCCCACCCACTCCTTCAACCTCGGACAACCCTGCCCCACCCACTCCTTCAACATCCGACAACCCTGCCCCACTCACACCTTAAAACTCCGACAACCCTGCCCCACCCACTCCTTCAACCCCCAACGACCTCGTCCCACCCACTCCTTCAACCTCGGACAACCCTGCCCCACCCACTCCTTCAACATCCGACAACCCTGCCCCACTCACACCTTTAAACTCAGACGACCCTGACCCACTCACTCCTTCAACCTCCGACAACCCTGCCCCACCCACTCATTCGACCTCCGACAACCCTGCCCCACTCACTCCTTTAAACTCAAATGACCCTGCCCCACCCACTCCTTCAACCTCCGACAACCCTGCCTCACTCACTCCTTTAAACTCAGACGACCCTGCCCCACTCACTCCTTCAACCTCCGACAACCCTGCCTCACTCACTCCTTTAAACTCAGACGACCCTGCCCCACTCACTCCTTCAACCTCGGACAACCCTGCCCCACTCACTCGTTTAAACTCAAATGACCCTGCCCCACCCACTCCTTCAACCTCCGACAACCCTGCCCCATTCACTCCTTTAAAATCAGACAACCCTGCCCCACCCACTCCTTTAAATTCCAACGACCCAGCCCCACCCACTTCTATAAACTCCAACGACCCTGCCCCACCCACTCCTTTAAACTCCATCGACACAGCCCCACCCACTTCTTTAAACTCCAACGACCCTGCCCCACCCACTCCTTTAAACTCCATCGACACAGCCCCACTCACTCCTTTAAACTCCGACAACTTAGGCACTTCAATATCTCTCTGTATCTCTGCTTTATTGTCCAATCTTCAAGTTGCTCTGCTTCTTTTTGGGTAAGATTTGATAACTTCCGTGTTATTCCACCTTCTTCTTCTTGTATTCAATACATTTTCTCCTTCCTTTTCAACCCCATAAACACGTTAACATCCATGTATTTACAATTATTTTATACATTGATTTCATTTACTATTAATACACTTTGTAAAAAGTAGCACTTTTTAGAGGTCGGCCAGAGTGTGTTTATTATCTGAACGAAGCGAGTGTTAGAAAATGTCATAACGCTATAAAGTGCATCTTTCTTATAAGTATGTTTGTAATTTTCTCCAATTATATCAACTTTATACATAGAAACTTGTTTGCACTTAACTTGAAATTGTGCTCATCTATCCCATCATAGTAGACATGTACCGAACAACAAGAGTCCCACAAGAAATGAAAACAAATAAGTTGGTGCCAGTTCCCAAGAAGGGCAACCTAACACTATGGTTCTTTTCGGGGAATCTCATTGATCTCGATTGCTGCAAAGCTATACAATAGGATTCTATTAAATCGCATCAGGGATCCCATTGAGAGACTGCTCCGTGGAAATCAGAATGGGTTCCGTAAAGGTCGTGGGACCATGGAGCCCATTTCAGCACTTAGAGAGATAATTTTAAGAGTTATCAAAAAAGAAAGACAGGCATCTGGCTGTTATCTTTGTTGACTTCTTCAAGGCCTTTGATTCAGTCTCTCGCACAGGTATGTTCAGCATACTTTCATTATATGGGATTCCTGATGAAATTATTGCAGCAATCAGATCAGTATACGATGGTTCGACAACATTTGTGTCTACTGTTGACGGTGACACAGATCCATTTGAAGTGTTATGGGGCGTCCTCCAAGGAGACACACTTGCACCATTCTTGGTGGGATAAATATTTCTCCATTTGACGCAACACCGCCGCGGCCGCTATGAGGGAGGTGAATACCGCGGCCGCTCCTAAAGCCGCAGGCCATCGCTAACTATATAGGTTAACTTGGGATTCTGGGGGACTTTTCGATGAAGGAACTGACCAAATTTTTTTATTTTCTCACCAGGGGAGCGGCTCGGAATTCTAAGATATTAGCAACTCTAACATTATTAAATCTAACCCTTCGACGGACACGGCGAACAAAAAACCGACATTTTTTCGACAATTTTAAAATTTTTTTGAAAGGCGCTCTACAGTGGCTCGAAAAAACCCTAGGTTATTGCTTAGCCGACGCCGGGATACGATAGAAGGGATTAATTAGTGAATTCGTTTTTTTTTTCAAAAAAGATTACCACGCCTTTTTTCCGAAAATGTCCGTCAAAGTTGAAAAAACGGACAAAATGACTTTGCGGGATCCGCTATAACTCGGCTAATATTGATCGTACGGGGACGAAAGTAACGCGGTTGGAAAGGGGAAGAGTGGTACTACCTTCGTATCGAATGGGGGTAAGATATTTATTAAAATTTCGGGTGGAAAAAGGGGCTGTAAATTTGTACGTTTTTGTCCGTCTTTTTTGGAAAACTTATTTCCGAAATGTTTAATTCGACAACGCGGGTAGGAATCCACTAATTCTTTTATGAAACTCGTAGAAGACCATTGGGGCTACGTTCCTATCGAATGGGGGTACAAAAAATATGTCGGCAATAGGGGCCAAAAAGGGCCAGAATTTGTAAAGTAGTTTTTATCGAATAATTTTTTATTTTTAACTTTAGTTGGTTAAGGTACATTCTATACAGTCAATATCCATACGGGGAATTCAAATATGCTATCGGTTTTGCTCCAAGGATGATATTAAAAAAAATGAGGGCCAAAATTATAATTTCGCGCTTCAAACTTGCTTCGTGGGAAATCGTCTAGCTCGAAAACTACTTAACTTACGGGAGATTTGTTTACACAGACTTATAGTGCGTTAAATTATCTATCTAACAGCGTTAATCACAGCGCCGGAGGTATTATAAAACTGGAGCGGCAGGCGATCGTGTGAAATATAATATTTATAAAAAGGGACGAAAAATTTTTTTTTTTAACAAATCGCTATTCCATTATAATTTAGCGTATTGCGCCAAAAGTACCTGTAAAAAGTATCAAATTAACTCCGCTATCTTTTATCTTAACATATATAATTAAAATTACGAATTTTAAGGGTCGAAAAATATCGCGTTATTTTGGCCCTTTTTTTTAATTTTTTTGGGGCCAAAAATAACCCCTTCTCAAAAGATTAAGAAAAAAATTACGGCAAAGAATATACCAATTTTATTGAATTTGGACCACCAGAACCGAAGTTAGAGCGATTTTAGTGAAAAAATAAAAATAATTTTTTTTGCAAAAAAATTAAGAATGGTCAGGTCAATATTGGATTTCGAACCCGCGAACTTAGGTTTCATTAACGTGATTGATAACCACTAGACTATGTGACCAAGAGAGTTTGAAATTTTCGAGTGACTATTTTTAAACATAAATAACTTCGGTTCTACAGGGCCGTTTAATCTGAAACTTTTTTCATTGGATAGAGGATAGATTGTAGTGTGTGAAATAGGATACAACTTGGGAAAAGACTTATGTGCACTTAGTGCAAAATGCACTTAAATAGTGAACATTTTTTCGATATTTCAAACACTATTATTTCCAGTTCTATTAATCGTAGAATGTTATTTTTTGGATTAAAATGTAGTTTGGAATGATTTCTAACTATAATCGTAACATTTGTTTAACTTTTTATGTCTATAAAGTGACTTAAAATGTCCATGAATATGGTCCAAAATCGCAAATCCAGATTTATTAAATTGGATTTTTGACACTTTTAGCGACTGACACTTGATCATACACCATCGTAGATCGGTAGAGGATAAACATAAGTTTGTTAAATAAGAGCCACCATTACGATCTGCTAAAGTGCATTTGTACAAATAAGTGTGCAAAAGTGCAAATTTTTTAATAAGGTCAAATTATATAGTATTGGGTTCTTTTCTTTGCAGATACTTTATTTTCATATTAATATGTTGTTTGAACCTTACTGAGCGCATTAGGGGATATGCGTACAAATAACCGGCCCTTATGAGGCTTCGATTGGGTAAATTAATAAAACATAAGGTTGTATAGTATAATATTCTAAAAACCAGTGTGATATTAAATGCACTTTAAATAATAAATAGAAATCAAATAACAATTGGACCACACAATTAAAAACTCGCACAATTTTGTACTTATTATATTGCTTCAAATTAATTCAACAGTGGATATTTGGGGGAAGGGGGGAAGTTACAGTGTGCATTCGGGGGAAGTTTGGTGAACTGCATTTATGCAGTGAATCCAAACTTCCCCCTTTGATATATCATATACTTAAGACATGCTAGGGTGAAGGGGAAATATTTGTTACTGTCACACTTTGCTTCCATTTATCCTATCCTTTATTATTACCCCAGTCAGATAAGAGATAATAAATCAGTAAAAACTAAACTAAACTGTCTTTCATGCAAACAAATTTCTAATTAAAGACGGGTGAATGACCATGACCATGGAAATAATTTTAAATATAATTGTATATCAACTATTTGGGGAGGCTTCCAAGTTAAACCCGAAAACAATTATTTTGTTACATAGTAAATAACGTTGTATGTTCTTCTTCCTCTCATAATAAAATATAAATGAAATATCTCAGATCGCTATGCCCTGTAACATTTCACAACCAAAATATTTAAGTGTGAAAAGTGTAGGCCTACCACACTCCGCCCAAACTACCGCAAACGCATAGCCAACAAATTTAACAAAAGGTTACATACATGTTGGGTTCATGACGAGATGAGTGAAAATTTATCGCGTAATATAAAGTAAAAAATTAAGAGACCTCCACCCAGCAGGCCTCCACACAGGCTCTCCTCCACTTTCTTACCCAATGGATATGTTGTTGTAATAATCTAATATTGGGGCGGCTTTCTCTCGTTCATTATTGTGGTTGACTATGTTCTACGCATGTCCTTAGATCATTATAATGATGATGGGGTGATGATAACTCCACCTACTGGCTCCAGAAGTCGAGGAAATCCTGCCAAGTACCTAACTGATCTAGACTTTGCTGATGACTTAGGAGTACTCTCAGAATCATTAGAGGGAGCCCAACGGCTCCTCAGCTCATTAGAACATGCTGCTTCTAGTGTTGGTCTTTTTATTAACTCCAGAAAGACCAAAATTCTGACAGTTAACTTTGAAAGTCCTCAGCAAGTCTCTGATCGGATGAGCATAAGCTCAAAGGATGGTATGCTTGAGCATGTGGACGACTTCTGTTACCTGGGATCATGGATCCGGAAGTCAGGTGAGGACCTTCGAATACGTAAGGGAAAGGCATGGGCAGCCTTGAATAGGCTTTCCAGGATTTGGAAGTCACCGAGAATTAATCGGAAACTTAAGGTCCGATTATTTAGAGCAGCAGTAGTTCCAGTACTCCTCTACGGGAGTCCATGCTGGGCTCTAACTGCTGAGGACACCAAATCTCTGGATGGCACATTCACAAGAATGCTACGCCGGGTTCATTGTGTCAAGTACAGATGCACACATCTCCAACCAGACACTATATAACATTGGAGGTGTCTCATTGGTTCCCCCAAGCTTGACACTAGAACAAAATCGCCTCCGCTTTGCAGGACATTGCTTTCGCCGTGAGGACCAGCCAGTGCATAATCTTGTACTTTGGCAGCCTCATGGAGTGAATAAGCATGGTGGACAGCCCATGACTTTCTTGAGACGCATCTTAAAGGACACTGGCCTTAAAGATGCGGATGATCTAGCAAATGCCATGGGTGATAGGGAGTTGTGGCGGTGCAATTTTGTTGACAAGCCGGCACAGCATTCTTAAAAATGCAGCTGCAATGCAGCATGCCGATCCTAGTAGTGAAATTGTGAATCCCAGGCATAACCAAGAAAGTTCAACTTTTTGATCCTATAACAATTTTTCTAGAACTGTACAAAGTTGATATAATTAGAGAATTAGAGAAAAACACTTAAGGCCCCGGTAGCACTACTTCAATAATTTTTTTCAAAAATTTTTTTAATTTCATCTAGAGCAGATTTATCAAGATTCCAAATTTGAAAACCGCTTAGCAAGATCTGACCTATTTCTCGAGATATTGCTGTCTGTCCGTTTTACTGTCGGTTTGTCCGTCAGTATGTCTGTCCGTCAATAAAAAACATACGATTTGTCTAATAAAATTCCCTGTGTTGGTTTTCGTGGTCGGTGACTTCATTTCTGATGTCATTAATCAAATTTGCCCTCGTCGGTTCTGTCTGTATGCCTGTCAGTCTGTCTGTCAAAATATAACCGACAGTCTGACAGCGAAACAGACAATTTGGAAGTCATCAAATGTTAAAATTGACACTCGAAATGAATTCTGCGACCAGGAAAACCCCTATAGCTAAACTTTTAGCTCAATGCTGTGCCTTTTTCTAATATTTGAGAGACAGATAAGTCGGATGGTCAGAAAGACCGACAGACAAACATTCAGACAAACTAGATTTCATTAAAATTGAAAACTGACCTCAGAAATGAAATCAGCTACCAGGAATACCCCCATAGCAAAATTGTTAGCATGGTTTATGCTTTCTTGTTGATACCTATATATTGACAAACTTTCTCACATATTAACAGACAATTTTTGCGCGGGAAGGTTCAAATTTTAAAGGCAATTATCTCGGAATGGTTTTTTTTTGCATAAAAATAGCTTCAGACAATTCAATTTTCAATAAATTTTCAAAAATTTTGCTCAGAGGGGTTCTCTGATGTGCTCTTTCTTCAGATATCTCGATCTCGAATTCTGATTGTTTTATTCCAATAAGGAAATGATTGGCCAAAATTGAATAAAATATTTATAATTTTTAATTTGTCAAAATTAAACAATAAACAAAACAAAAAACAGCACCAAAATGACAATTGTTAATTAATTTTTGAAATTTTGCTTCGAGATATCGAAAGAGCGTACATTTTTGATGCGATTTGAAAAATTAGAAAGGAAAATACTCAAGATTGAATCTGATGAAGGTTTTTGGATTTTTGTCCAAAAATTTGTCAATATTTGTTAATATTTTTCCAAATTTTTGAAAAATTTGAATTTTTTATTTTTATTCATAATTACAAATCTTCCATTGACCTTCATACCAAGTTATGGTCGTTTCTGACAATGAGAAGTTGCTCTAACAAGGCAATATAAAAATCATGTCCATGTAGCGCTACCGCGGGGCCTTAAAATAATACCTAGGCCAACGTATCGTATGTTTTCATTTTTATGTATTTACTGTAGTACTAAAGAATTTAACTTGCTTAGTACCCAATCCTACTTGATATGTTCATGCAATCATATGTATTCAAAAATATACATTACATACGGATACGGATTACACAGGATTACGTTGTACCTGATTCATACCGGGGACAATTGCATGAATACACAACGACAAACCGGGGACGATTAACAATCCGGGGACGTCCCCGGAGTGAATTGGTAGCTAAAATGCAATCTACATCAACATAATTTTTTCTCCATAATCAGTACGAAATAAATTAATCGCTTATTAAAATATAAATTTTAGAAACGAAATAATACATGTATTGTTTTCTTCTTATATATTAAGAAAATCAGAATTAAAGCATTTAACTATATTATCTCACTGTATTAATGTTACGAACATCATGTAGTCAATAATATACTATTAGGCACTACATACTGCGAAATTAAATAAATGTTTCTTCGGTTTAGTTAATTATTTATTTCAAGTTCATTGGTTATTTTGATTATTATCACAAATAGCAATAAAAATATTAAAATATTTAGTTAAAATTGGTAGCAAAATGAAATCTACGTATTGTTTCCTCACATCAAAATCATATTGCCGAGTTAGTTACGAATACAAGGGTTTGAAGATTATGGCTGCCTGCCCATTGAACCCTTTCTATTTCTCAAGAATATTCCAGAACATTATTTGTTATCCAATCACATATTGTCTGACACGGCTGCACATTGTTTAATGTTTAACATTCGGTAGAGTTAATGATTGTGTAAACTCTACCTGAAATGTGCTCAATCACACTGGGGACCGGGTCGTGATTGGAGAAAAACTTAAACACACCAGTGAAATGTGTATGTTTGAGGACCCCAGTTCAACCTATGAGTAACAAATTAGCAATCTTTAGAGTTGATAAATTTTGAAACAATAGAATGACGTAAAATGGTCTCCTGAGTCTATTGGTGCCAAAATAATTTAATTTAAACCAAGAATAAAGAAGTTATAAGGGAATCAATATCGACCCCAGAACCGACCGATAGAAATAACGGTCCCCAGAATGGGGGTTGTACAAAGATGTGTGTGTGTGTGTGTGTGTGTTTGTAGAACCCCTAAAGGTCTAACTACACAGCAGCTTTTTAGGCTAAAGTGCTAACTTTTTTAAAGTGCTAACTTAAAGTACTAACCAAACCTGCCAAATGAATTCTAAAGCCATGATTGGTCCAAATTTGCTTTCAGTTTGGCTGTTAGCACTTTAAAGTTTTTGCAAACTCGGACATGTGTATGTGTAAATTGCGATGCGCCCCCTAGCGTCTCATGTGTGCATCACTATATTGGCTGAATCCTCTGTAGTGCTAACTTTGTGTGTAAATGTTAGCAGTATAACATTTTGATAGTAAAGTTAATATAGTGCTAACTGCGCTGTGTAAATGTTAGTAGTATAATATTTTAAAAGTAAATTGAATATACTGTAGTGCTAACCTAGTATGAAAATGATGGCAGTCATGATGAACTAATTGATTGCTTTTTATGAGACGTAACAATCTCGTCGAGTTAGCACTTTATAATTTCTGCCATCGCAAAATATTTATCACAAACACACTTTCCAATGTTTTGTAAATCAGACAACATAAAGTAAGGCAATGCTTTTTTTATTAACAATAAAATGTCTGGAGTTAGGACTTTATATGATTTCTGCGGTCGCAAAATATTAAAATCAAACACAAAATCCAATAATGGAATCATGAAAAAATGTTATATATATTTATTTAGTTATAAATATTATTATAGTTATAGGGGGGCCTACATATATATTATTATGGTTAGAGTTTTCACTTTTGATAACTTATATACCAAATAATTATATTAATTCAGCAATAGGACTTGTGAGAGATACAGTAGTGCAGTAAGATCGTCGCGGCCTAAGTGATCTCTGCCGTAACGCCGTACGCTGCGGACCATTCTTCATTGCCCCCCCCCCCCCCCGCCCCGTCAAAGTTCCAAGTAAATCCATTTCAGAAATAAATATAAATAAATTTATCATATAGATTTATCCACAATAATTAAAAAGTGGGGTTAGCACTTTGGGAAATCTGGTGTCTAGAAATATTCAAAGCAAACACACTATCCAATAAGTTGTAGATCAGTTCAGACGGAAAATAAACTCAACCAATATTAACAATGCAATGTCGTTGAGTTAGCACTTTATAAATTCTGTGGTCGCAAAATATTCAATTCAAACACACTTTCCAATGTTTTGTAAATCAGACAACATAAAGTAAGGCAATGCTTTTTTTTATTAACAACAAAATGTCTGGAGTTAGCACTTTATGATTTCTGCGGTCGCAAAATATTAAAATCAAACACAAAATCCAATAATGGAATCATGAAAAAATGTTATACAAAGGCCATATCTAGATTTATGATATTTCACAATGACAATGTCAATGTTCAATGACAATGTTATTTCAATTTATTGTTTTGATTGGAATAACCAGCAATTGGCTATCCAACAGCGAAAACGCCATTTACATGGCTATGTTAGTGTTCGTGCTGTGGTCCCTTTCTGGCGCCTTTCTTCGAGTATTTTTCGTGCTAAAATTTTCAAACATTTTTATGGCTCACTAAAATTAATTTCTTTGCGGTAAATAGCGGTTTTTTTGGATGCTGATTATTATTATAGAACTAATATAATATAACATTCGCGAAAATGTTTGGTAATTTTGAATGTGCCCCCTGGGGCACGAAAAAAACAATTGGTACAAATATGATAATGAAAAATCACGACAAAATCAAATTGATTTTAAGACCATATAGGTTTATTGGGATGCTGATCACGAATATGACACTCAAAAATATCGTATTATCTAACCATAAGTTCCATTTTTGCCGTTTGAAATTTTATGCTATTAGTATTTTTCGTCCCACCAGACAAGCACCAAAAACGATACAGTAGTTTCGTTACCACGAATGATTTATAACGAGTGGTATCGTGATCAACGACCTCGAAAACCCTTTTACCATCAAAATTGTATAATTTTTGAGACAAAATCTAAGAAATTTATACAATTGTGTCATATTAAAGTGCTAACGCGAATACATTGCATTGTTAACAAATACATATTGCTTTACTTTATATGTTGGCTGATCGATAACATATTGGATAGTGTGTTTGTTTTGAATATTTCGCGATAGCAGAATTTATAAAGTGCTAACTCGAAAACTTGCTTTTTGGAAATTACATTGCTTGTTTCTTTATATGATGCATATTATTTTATTTAGCAATTAATTTAGTGAGCAAACACCTAAAAATTTTTCACTTTCAATGTATTTAACTCTTTCTTAAGTAGTGGAAAGGTTATAAGTAGGCTTTTATAACGATAACATTCACCTATTGAGTAATTTGAATCTGCGAACAACTCAAGAGAGATTGTAGGACTGTTTTGCTGACATGTTATCTCCAATCGGATTAAAACCGATAAAACCGAATCGTTTATAAATAATATAATAATAAGGTGTTTTATAAAAATGAAAAATTGTGGACTGACTTTTCTAAGATATGAACCAGCGCAGCCTAAATGCCTTATGATTACATAATTTTGCTACAGTTATTACATTATCAGCTCAACTCCAATTTATTTATTTACTAAGACCCCGGCAGCAGTGAAATCGAGCTTACAGTAATACGTATTACTGCATGTGTAACGTAATTCCCCCCGCTTCACTTTAACATAGCCCCTTACTAGAATCATGTAGGACCTCTGGTAGAGATATGAGATATAATTTTAAAAAATATTTTAATTTTATACAGTTCCATTATCAGGTCAACTCAAATTAATAAAAAAAATAGTTTTTGAAATTAAAATTTACTGTTGTAAATGCTGCAAAAGCATCTTTAACCACAGCCTAAGGAAATGTAATTACTAAATGGGAACCATAGACATGATTGTGCTACTGGTGGCTAAATTGAATGCTTAATTGCAACATATGTAAGACAATCAATGTATTACCATAAAACATTGTCTTCGAGTTAGCACTTTACAATTTTTGCTGTCGCGAAATATTCAAAGCAAACACATTATCCAATATGTTGTATGTAGATCAGATCCGACGCCAAATAGGCCTAAACTCAACCAATGTATTTTATTAACAATGCAATGTCGTGGAGTTAGCACTTTATAAGTTCTGTGGTCGCAAAATATTCAATTCAAACACAAATTCCAATAATGGTATCTTGCAATGAATTATCTTGTATGAAAAGTTAAATCACACCACCAAAACTACGATATTTATATTTGTGCCGGAACAAAATCGTGTCATCATAACCCTACAGAACATAGTGGGTGTAAACGCTACGCCGACTGCCGACAACCTATACCTGGAACCGTTTATAAGATAATAATTTAAACTATAACCTATGTCGCTATGTGATCTCGCTCGACTGATATGTTTTGTTTTATTTGTAATAATCAGCAAAATCATACACAGCAACTGTAAGCTGACCCTTTCCATCAATTGACAATGTTGGTGTCAGTAGGCCTACCCCTACAGCGTTATTTACACCCGCAGAATAAATATTATTATGGGTAAAGTTTACACCTTTGATAACTAATACGTATTCCAAATAATTATATTAATTCAGTAATATGACTTTTGAGAGATACTGTAGTAAGATCGTCGTGGCATAAGTGATCTCTGCCGTAACGCCGTACGCCGCGGACCATTCCTCATTGCCCCCCCCCCCCCCCCATCCCAGTCAAAGTTCCAAGTAAATCTATTTCAGAAATTATATAAATAAATTTATCATATAGATTTCTCCACCATAATTAAAAAGTGGGGTTAGCACTTTGGGAAATCTGGTGTCTAGAAATATTCAAAGCAAACACACTATCCAGTTGTAGATCAGTTCAAACGGCAACGGCAAATAAACTCTAGCAATGTAATGTCGTTGTGTTAGCACTTTATAAATTCTGCTGTCGCGAAATATTCATAGCAAACACATTATCCAATATGATGTAGATCAGTTCAGACGGAATATAAACTCAAGCAATGTATTTTATTAACAATGCATGTCGTTGAGTTAGCACTTTATAAGTTCTGTGGTCGCAAAATATTCAATTCAAACACAAATTCCAATAATGATATCTTGCAATGAATTATCTTGTATGCAAAGATAATTTTAGATATAAGTTATATCACACCACAAAAACTACGATTTTATATTTGTGAACAAAATTGTGTCCTCATCTACCTGCAGTACAAAGTGGGTGTAAACGCTACGCCGACTGCCGACAACCTATTCCTGGAAGCGTTTTTAATTTAAGTTAAATAATATTAAATATCTATGTGATCTCGACTGACATTTTTAATTGGAATATTCAGCAAAATCATCCGCATCAAATGTAACCTGGGACCCTTTCCATCAATTGACAATTTTGGTGTCAGTAGGTCTACAGCGTTATTTACACCCGCAGAATATATATTATATATATATATTATTATGGCTAAAGTTTACACCTTTGATAACTTACGCAATAGAATACCAAATTATTTTACTAATTCAGTAATAGGACTTTTGATACGCCGCTGACCATTTCTCATTGGCTCGCGCACCCTCCGACCCCCCCCCCCCCCCCCCGCTCCCCCAACCCCACCCCCGCCAAACTTCCAAGTAAATGCATTTCAGAAATTAGTTTATCATACAGCCTTCTCCACAATAATTATAAAGTGGGGTTAGCACTTTGGGAAATCTGGTGTCTAGAAATATTCAAAACTAACACACTATCTAATATGATGGAGAGACGCCCCCTATCTGGTTGCTGCGACATTGATGTGTAAAATAGTTAGTACAATAATGTATTTGCCGGCACCTCAAAGTTTAAGAAAAGTTAGGACTATACTGAGGAAAATTGGCGTTAGCAGTTTATAACTTTGCAAGCTCTTTTTCCGCTATTGTGCTAACTTTTCCAAAGTGCTAACTCAAAGTGCTAACTCGTGGTCCTTGCAATCTGAAACTTTGTCAAAACGTTTTTTAGACCATTTCCCACAAGTTAGCATTTTACCACTTTTGCAGTCCAGTGTGTCATGTGTATGAAAAACTTGGCCCCCCTTAGCGGCATTATGGGAACTGGTACTTTTCAAACACACTTAAACACTCAAGAGTATGGAATGGCCATAATGCTAACTTACAAACACACTTCTTACACTTACATTCCATTTGTACCAACTACCAAGTGCTAAATGATTATAAGACCGCAAATACCCTAATACGCTAACTCGCTGAATGTTAATTGCAAATACCCCTCCGTTTCGCGAATAGCCAATTGCACACTTATTACCTAATAATAAAAGCGTTTGCACAAACTCCGGGAGCGCTAAAGTCTTAACTTATTACTTTTAGATAGTCTTTGAAAGTACTCTATACAAAGTCCTAACCCGATAACTGTGTATTGTCATGGAAACGTAATGGTTTCTTACCTGGACATCCATACAATGTATTTCAATTTATTGCACAGGCGACATATTATTATGTAGTGAGTGATTGCCGTGGAATGGAAATACCTAGATATATTGACAATCGTTATTTCAAAATTCATCCGGTCTAATTGTTGAGATACCCCAAATTGAGGTTCTAAATTTGTGAAAATATTAGTGAAACAATTTTATGTTTAAAGAGAAAACTCTATTTGTTTTATATGTTGAGTAATGCGTAATTTTATTCCACAAAGTTGCCTTTTCTTTTATAGCAGGTAAATTGCAATAATTAGTGCATTATAGAACGCACGCACGCTGAAAGCACAGAGCAAACAGGGTGACATGGTCGCTCTGGCAATGGAATATAACATCGACATCATCTGCATCCAAGAACATCGTATTTGTCATGAAGACATTGCCATGAAGTACAATGACATTGGAAATGGATGGACGTTAGTAACAAGCTCAGCAGTAAGAAACTCGGCCAATGCATCAATTGGTGGAGTAAGAATTCTGCTAAGCCCATTTGCACTTAAGACCCTAAACAACATCGAATCTATAAATTCCAGGGTTATGATCGCAACATTTGATGGGAATCCCAAGACAACAGTTATATGTTGCTACAGTCCAACCAATGCATCAGAGCCAGAACTAGCAGTCAAGTTTTATGAAGAACTGACTGGACTTATTAAGGACATCCCGAAACACAATGTTAAAGTCATTGCTGGTGACCTGAATGCGCAAATTGGCATCAAGGCGTCAGAAGACATCAAGGGTTACACCTATAACACCAGTTCTAACAGAAATGGGTACTTACTTTTAGACCTAATGGAAGAATGTGAATTGATACCAACAAACAACACATTTGAAAAGAGTAAGGGGAAGCTATGGACCTTTCAATACCCTAATGGAACCAAAGCACAACTGGATTACATCCTTATAAACAAAAAGTGGAGAAACAGCATGATCAACTGCGAGGCATACAGCTCGTTCAACCTAATTGGTTCGGACCACAGAATTGTGACTGCAGAGATCAGACTCAGTTTGAGAGCCAGCAAACCCAGGACAAGCAAGCAAATCAACTATGACTGGGAGAAACTCAGAACTGACAATGCTGTAAAGGATGCTTATACAGTAGAAGTTCAAAACCGCTTTGAAGCACTTCAGTCAATGGATGAAGACCAATCCACCGATTCAATATACAAGAATATAATAACAGCCCACAAGGAATCAGCTAAGAGGCATATCCCCCAGAAACCTAAACGAAAACAGTATGTGCCATGGCAAAACTCTGAGGTTACTTGTAAGAGAGAAGATCTTAAGATAGCCTACAAAGTTAAAACCGAACAACCAACAACCGAAAACATTAACAAGGTTGAGAAAGCTAAGGACGATCTTAAATTAGCCTACAACATCAGCCAGGAAAAGTACATACAGGATAAAACTGAAGCAATTACAACTGCTCACATACAGCAACAATCAAGACTTACCTGGCAAACTGTAAATGAGGTATCTGGTCGGAAAAGTTGTGCAAAGGGGCGCCTCAAAGCCGATAGTCCTGAAGAACGTGTTGGGAAGTGGAAAAATCACTTCAGCAACTTGCTTGGGAAGCCACCAAACATCGAGGTCAGCCTTACAAGGAAAATATATGACAAGACACTACCTATAGAAACAGGGGACTTCACACCTGCCGAACTCCAAAGAAGCATTAAAAGCATGTCCAATAATAAAGCGAGTGGATTAGATGAAATCCCAGCGGAGGTATGGAAAACCGGAGTGCTAAACAGACCATTATTGAATGTTTGCAACCGGATGTTAAAAGGGGAAAAGCCACCACCAATTTGGACTAAAGGTCAACTAAAGCCTCTCCCCAAGAAAGGAGACCTCGGCATACCAACAAACTATCGTGGGATCTGTCTGCTTGTGGTAGCTGCCAAAATATACAATAAAATGATTCTATATAGGACTAGGCCTCACATAGAGAAACTACTGCGTAAGAGCCAAAACGGATTTCGACCAAGTAGATCAACAATAGCTCAGATACTTGCACTACGGAGACTGATTGAAAGAATTAAGTCAAAGAATCTCCCCGCAGCCATGACTTTTGTGGACTTCAAGAAGGCATTCGACTCCATCCATAGAGGTAAAATGCTTGAAATCCTAAGAGCTTATGGAATACCAGAAGTAATTGTTGCTGGCATTGGATTGTTATATTGTGACACAGAAGCGCAGGTACTCTCACCAGATGGTGAAACTGAGTTTTTCTCAATCCTGGCTGGCGTACTGCAAGGTGACACATTAGCACCATTACTATTTGTAATTGTGCTGGATTACGCAATGAGGACGGCCACAAAGGGTGAAGATCTGGGATTCACACTTCAAGAACGCAGAAGTAGTAGATATCCGGCAACTACAGTCACAAACACAAACTTTGCGGATGACATCGCCCTGCTCTCTAATACGCTAGCAGATGCACAGCTTCTACTAAATAAAGTGGAGAGGGCTGCTAAGGTGGTTGGATTGCATATAAATGCTACCAAGACCGAATTCATGACCTTTAATGTTGATGGAAACTTGACAACCATTGATAATAATCAACTAAGGAAGGTCGATGACTTCCAGTACCTTGGATCATGGATAGAGAGTAGCAAAAAGGACATAGAAGTTAGGAAAGCAAAGGCTTGGGTAGCTCTATCAAAAATGGATACCATCTGGAAATCAGATCTCTCCAGGCACCTGAAGACTAAGTTCGTTCGAGCCACAGTGGAAAGTGTATTTTTATACGGGGGTGAGACCTGGACACTGACTAAATCACTTGAACAACGAATTGATGGTTGCTACACAAGACTACTAAGGGCAGCCCTAAACATCAGCTGGAGACAACACATGACAAACGCCGAGCTTTATGGTACAATACCACCTGTATCAACCACCCTCCGTGAACGCATATTAAGATTCAATGGGCACTGCTGGCGAAGTAAAGACGAGGTCATACCAGATCTACTTTTCTGGCAACCGACTCATGGAAAGCAAAGTCGTGGACGACCGGCCATAACAGATATAGATCAACTTGAAAGGGATACTGAACTTGGGAGAAACGAAATTGCGACAACTATGGAGAATCGGGAAGCCTGGAAGGATCTCATTTCCACTGTCCGAGTTCGCTCGACCTAGTAGTAGTAGTAGTAGTAGAACATAGTCAACCACAATTATGGACAAGAATGGTGCAAGTGTGTCTCCCTGGAGGACGTCCCATTACACTTCAAATGATTCTCTGTCACCGTCAACAGTAGAGACAAATGTAGTCGAACCATCGTATACTGATCTGATTGCTGCAATAATTTCATCAGGAATCCCATATAATGAAAGTATGCTGAACATACGTGAGAGAGAGACTGAATCAAAGGCCTTGAAGAAGTCAACAAAGATAACAGCCAGATGCCTATCTTTCTTTTTTGATGACTCTTCAATTATCCTTCGGGTATCCTATGGGCTCCATGGTCCCACGAATGCCGAATTGGCCAAATGCCAAAATAAGGATCACGAGACGAATTACAGAAATGCTGAAATGTTTGATCCTGTTTAAACACTTAGTTAGTAGGCCTACAACATGAATAAACCATGCAGTTAGGTGTATAGTAATACTGTTCGGGTTTGCAATTAGCACAACATTAATTTGACCATGCAGTTAGGTGTATAATAATACTGTTCAGGTTTGCAGTTAGCACAACATTAATAGACAATGCAGTTAGGGCTATGGTATATGTGTAGTCTTTACCACCCTTGTACTCTAGCGACCTTCCAGAGAATTTGTTAGTTAGGTGTATAGTTGATTTGCATGCGTCTGGAACAGTTAGCACTTTGGACGAAAAAGAGCACGTTAGCGTTTCGAGTGGTTTGCCGGTATACGTGTAGGTGTTTATATGTAGGTGTTTATATGTAGGTGTTTATATGTGTTGGCAAATATACCAAAGGGCTAACTTTGTAAGCTCTTTTTCCGCTATTGTGCTAACTTTTCCAAAGTGCTAACTCAAAGTGCTAACTCGTGGTCCTTGCAATCTGAAACTTTGTCAAAACGTTTTTTAGACCATTTCCCACAAGTTAGCATTTTACCAGTTTTGCAGTCCAGTGTGTCATGTGTATGAAAAACTTGGCCCCCCTTAGCGGCATTATGGGAACTGGTACTTTTCAAACACACTTAAACACTCAAGAGTATGGAATAGCCATAATGCTAACTTACAAACACACTTCTTACACTTACATTCCATTTGTACCAACTACCAAGTGCTAAATGATTATAAGACCGCAAATACCCTAATACGCTAACTCGCTGAATGTTAATTGCGAATACCCCTCCGTTTCGCGAATAGCCATATTGTACACGTATAACCTAATAATAAAAGCGTTTTGCACAAACTGCGGGAGCGCTAAAGTCTTAACTTATTACTTTTAGATAGTCTTTGAAAGTACTCTATACAAAGTCCTAACCCGATAACTGTGTATTGTCATGGAAACGTAATGGTTTCTTACCTGGACATCCATACAATGTATTTCAATTTATTGCACAGGCGACATATTATTATGTAGTGAGTGATTGCCGTGAAATGGAAATACCTAGATATATTGACAATCGTTATTTCAAAATTCATCCGGTCTAAATGTTGAGATACCACAAATTGAGGTTCTAAATTTGTGAAAATATTAGTGAAACAATTTTAGGGTTAAAGAGAAAACTCTATTTGTTTTTATGTAGAGTAATGCGTAATTTTATTCCACAAAGTTGCCTTTTCTTTTATAGCAGGTAAATTGCAATAATTAGTGCATTATAGGCGTACCTAAACGTGCGCTATTTTTATGAAAATTAATAACTTCTCGATGTGGTGATATCCTCGTAACGCAGCTAAGTAATACTCTCTAACTTAGTAACAATAAACTTCTATAACAAATATTGATAGTATTTCCCATTACTGATAACCATTGATTGTAGGCGAAGTGTAAGTTTAGTTGATGTACCAACTGCAATTAATTGCATAAAAAGGATATGAATTTCATTAATATTCCTAAACATTACAATAATAACGCTAATAATTAAGCATTTAGAACGCCCTTAAATTGACATAATTTAACAAAATGGCACCATTTTGTGAAAAGGGCACTGTCAACGTTTATGAATGAATGACCCTTGTATATTTATGGAAACATCCCTCGCCACCCTCGCTCGGTACATAAATACTGCTTATGTTAAACCTTTCACACAATCATGTAAAATAGTTATAGTTTCACTTTTATCAATTTACAATATTTGCAGGAAAAATAATACAATTCAATCATTATTCGTGTAACACATCAGTTATAAATCGGTAAAATATGAAAGTTCCTTTACATAAATCATTACGTCGGTTTTTCTGAATTTTATTGTCTGCTATATTTTAATTTTTTTACCTATTATCAATAATGTTTTTTACTTTCTCTCGTGTTATTTTAATTTTCGTTGGTTAGTCAATCACACTTATATTCAATTTGTACTAAGTGCTAAATGATTGTAAGACCGAAAATATTGATTGCGAATACCCCTCAGTTTCGCAAATAACCAATTTCACATCGAACACAAAAATAAAACCGTTTGCATAAACTCCGGGAGCGCTAAAGTCCTAACATAAGCTTTCTTTTGAAAGTACTTTATACAAAGTCCTAACCCGATAATTTTGTATTGTCATGGAAACCTAATGGTTTCTTACCTGGACATTGACAACTAGTCTAATGAAACATAGGCAAACCGAAATTTATTCCCAGACTGAAACGAACAAGAATGGTGAAATGGAGAACTTACACATAGATAGACACGAAGTGGGGCCTTCGCGCAGCACGTGACTTAAATTTAATTTAAGTACTAATTCGAAAGTATTACTGTATTAGCAAATTTTAAGCAGATTTCGCCTAATCACTTTTTACCTCTTTCATTTCTATTCAGACATTTCTGACTCTAGCGGTATAGTGAGAACTGAAGATGGATTAGGGTCTCCAGCCCCACAAAGACACAGCCTATGGATGAATAGTACATACGTACATCGGCCAAGTTTCATCTTGAATAACGGATAACGAAATGAGAGACGGATCTCACTTTCAGAAATTTCGTCGTATAGCGGCAGACCGATTAAATCTCCCCCCCCCCCCCCCCCCCTCCCCACAAAGACGCAGCATGTGGTCCAGAATATATGGCAAGATTCAGCTTAAACTGATTAAAATCAATGAGACGGGAGAATCTATTCACTTTCAGGCATAAAGTAGTCCTATAGCGGGTGACTGTTGAACTGATTTTCAACAAAACAAATTTTCAACTTGGCAGCTTTAAATTCGACAAAGTTATAAGCATGTCAATATCATAACGACGACAACGATTTCACTTTCAGACATTTGGCCCTCTAGCGGCAGACTGGAGAACTGCAGATGGATTCGCCTCCTTTGAAAGTCACAGCTAATGGTCTAATACATATCTGCCAAGTTTCAGCTTAAACGGATTAAAAGCAAAGAAATGGGAGGGCATTTAATGTTTAGACATGTGGCCCTGTAGCGGGAGACCATTGCACTGATGGTGTCTGAAAGTCTCTCAAAAATCTCGACTTTAGCTCATATTGATACCTACAAATTTTCAACTTGGCAGCTTTAAATCCGACAAAGTTATTAGCATGTCAAAATCGTAACGACGACAACGATTTCACTTTCAGACCTTTGGCCCTCTAGCGGCAGACTGGAGAACTGCAGATGGATTCGCCTCCTTTGAAAGTCACAGCTAATGGTCTAATACATATCTGCCAAGTTTCAGCTTAAACGGATTAAAAGCAAAGAAATGGGAGGGCATTTAATGTTTAGACATGTGGCCCTCTAGCGGGAGACCATTCGGGACCGGGATTATTCCTCTCAGAGATCCCGTTTTACGGGATCGGTATTGCAATTTTGGATTAAATTCATCAAAGTTAATAGTATATAAGGCAGGTTTTCAGTAACACTCACTTTATTGTACACTTCTGAAATATTAGTAAGATAAAGTTATATTAAAATTATCTTATAATTGATTACTGGATGGTTTACTGAAATAAAAATTAGATATAATCAAATCATTTCCGTTCTGCTGGAACGTTTTTTTAGATGTTCAACAAATTTATTTAACCATTTAAACTTCGGATCCCGTTTCAAAAAAGTCGGAATCGGGATTCGATATTTCGCTGGGATCCCGGTTTTTCGTTTTTTTTTTAAACATTAGTGCATTGATGAAGCCAGAAGAAGTCTTCCGATTGTTTAAATATAAAATCTGATTTAAATAAAAAAATCTGATTTAAATAAGAAAAAAGTGATTTAAATGGGTGACTACGAAACAAAGACCAAAGACCTAAATAATAAAGACCTGCATAATCTTTGAAACATGTGTTAACTTTCGTTTATTGTTTTGGTTCCCCCAACAAGCCTCTGTAACATGCTCCTTTACTAACCTGTTCCTTTAAATGCAATGTAACCTAACGCTCTTTGGCACCTGTACAAAACAAAGATATAAAGTCGCGTTACGTCCTAAGGGGGATTAGGTCCCATTGCCATATAGGGTTAGGTCCCATTGCCATATAGGGTTAGGTCCCATTGCCATTTACAGGAGCAGGTTAGTAAAGGAGCAGATGCAGTTTGGGGAACCAAAACGATAAACGAAAGTTGACACATGTGTTTCATACAGGTCTTTGTTATTTGGGTCTTTGCTTTTTAGTCACCCGATTTAAATGAAAAAAAATCTGATTTAAATCAAATAAATCTGATTTAAATAAAAAAAATCTGATTTTTATCAACCCTGCACCCATGACATTTGCTAGATCATCCGCTTCTTCAAGGCCAGTGTCCTTTAAGATGTGTCTCAAGAAAGTCATGGTCTGTCCACCATGCTTATTCAGTCCATGAGGCTGCCAAAGTATAAGTTTATGCACTGGCTGGTCCTCACGGTGAAAGCAATGTCCTGCAAAGCAGAGGCGATTTTGTTCTAGTGTCAAGCTTGGGGGAACCAATGAGACACCTCCAATGTTATATAGTGTCTGGTTGGAGATGTGTGCATTGTACTTGACACAATGTACCCGGCGTAGCATTCTTGTGAATGTGCCATCCAGAGATTTGGTGTCCTCAGCAGTTAGAGCCCAACATGGACTCTCATAGAGAGGTAATGGAACTACTGCTGCTCTAAATAATCTGACCTTAAGTTTCCGATTAATTCTCGGTGACTTCCAAATCCTGCAAAGCATATTCAAGGCTGCCCAATGCGTTCACTTACGTATTCGAAGGTCCTCATCTGACTTCCGGATCCATGATCCCAGGTAACAGAAGTCGTCCACATGCTCAAGCATACCATCCTTTGAGCTTATGCTCATCCGATCTGAGGACTTTCAAAGTTAACTGTCAAAATTGTGGTCTTTCTGGAGTTAATAAAAAGACCAACACTAGAAGCAGCATGTTCTAATGAGCTGAGGAGCCGTTGGGCTCCCTCTAGTGATTCTGAGAGTACTCCTAAGTCATCAGCAAAGTCTAGATCAGTTAGGTGCTTGGCAGGATTTCCTCGACTTCTGGAGCCAGTAGGTGGAGTTATCATCACCCCATCATCATTATGATGATCTAAGGACGTGCGTAGAACATAGTCAACCACAATTATGAACAAGAATGGTGCAAGTGTGTCTCCCTGGAGGACGTCCCATTACACTTCAAATGGTTCTCTGACACCGTCAACAGTAGAGACAAATGTTGTCGAACCATCGTATACTGATCTGATTGCTGCAATAATTTCATCAGGAATCCCATATAATGAAAGTATGCTGAACATACGTTAGAGAGAGACTGAATCAAAGGCCTTGAAGAAGTCAACAAAGATAACAGCCAGAAGCCTATCTCTCTTTTTTGATAACTCTTCAATTATCCTTCGGGTATCCTATGGGCTCCATGGTCCCACTAATGCCGAATTGGCCGGATGCCAAAGTAAGGATCACGAGACGAATTACAGAAATGCTGAAATGTTTGATCCTGTTTAAACACTTAGTTAGTAGGCCTACAACATGAATAAACCATGCAGTTAGTTATGTGTATAATAATACTGTTCGGGTTTGCAATTAGCACAACATTAATTTGACCATGCAGTTAGGTGTATAATAATACTGTTCGGGTTTGCAGTTAGCACAACATTAATTAGACCTTGCAGTTAGGTGTATAGTAATACTGTTCAGGTTTGCAGTTAGCACAACATTAATAGACAATGCAGTTAGGGCTATGGTATATGTGTAGTCATTACCACCCTTGTACTCTAGCGACCTTCCAGAGAATTTGTTAGTTAGGTGTATAGTTGATTTGCATGCGTCTGGAACAGTTAGCACTTTGGACGAAAAAGAGCACGTTAGCGTTTCGAGTGGTTTGCCGGTATGTGTGTGTGTGTGTGTGTGTGTGTGTAAGTAGTATAAAAAACCTATAAATGAGGCCACCAACTACTCCTGTGTGTGTGTGTAAGTAGTATAAAAAACCTATAAATGAGGCCACCAACTACTCCTGTGTGTGTGTGTGTGTAAGTAGTATAAAAAACCTATAAATGAGGCTACCAACTACTCCTGTGTGTGTGTGTGTGTGTGTGTGTGTGTGTGTGTGTGTGTGTGTGTGTGTGTGTGTGTGTGTGTGTGTGTGTGTGTGTGTGTGTGTGTGTGTGTGTGTGTGTGTGTGTGTGTGTGTGTGTGTGTGTGTGTGTGTGTGTGTGTGTGTGTGTGTGTGTGTGTGTGTGTGTGTGTGTGTGTGTGTGTGTGTGTGTGTGTGTGTGTGTGTGTGTGTGTGTGTGTGTGTGTGTGTGTGTGTGTGTGTGTGTGTGTGTGTGTGTGTGTGTGTGTGTGTGTGTGTGTGTGTGTGTGTGTGTGTGTGTGTGTGTGTGTGTGTGTAAGTAGTATAAAAAACCTATAAATGAGGCCACCAACTACTCCTGTGTGTGTGTGTGTGTGTGTGTAAGTAGTATAAAAAACCTATAAATGAGGCCACCAACTACTCCTGTGGGGGTGTGTGTGTGTGTGTAAGTAGTATAAAAAACCTATAAATGAGGCTACCAACTACTCCTGTGTGTGTGTGTGTGTGTGTGTGTGTAAGTAGTATAAAAAACCTATAAATGAGGCCACCAACTACTCCTGTGTGTGTGTGTGTGTGTGTGTAAGTAGTATAAAAAACCTATAAATGAGGCCACCAACTACTCCTGTGTGTGTGTGTGTGTGTGTGTGTAAGTAGTATAAAAAACCTATAAATGAGGCCACCAACTACTCCTGTGTGTGTGTGTGTGTGTGTGTAAGTAGTATAAAAAACCTATAAATGAGGCCACCAACTACTCCTGTGGGGGTGTGTGTGTGTGTGTAAGTAGTATAAAAAACCTATAAATGAGGCTACCAACTACTCCTGTGTGTGTGTGTGTGTGTGTGTGTGTAAGTAGTATAAAAAACCTATAAATGAGGCCACCAACTACTCCTGTGTGTGTGTGTGTGTGTGTGTAAGTAGTATAAAAAACCTATAAATGAGGCCACCAACTACTCCTGTGTGTGTGTGTGTGTGTGTGTAAGTAGTATAAAAAACCTATAAATGAGGCCACCAACTACTCCTGTGTGTGTGTGTGTGTGTGTGTAAGTAGTATAAAAAACCTATAAATGAGGCCACCAACTACTCCTGTGTGTGTGTGTGTGTGTGTAAGTAGTATAAAAAACCTATAAATGAGGCCACCAACTACTCCTGTGTGTGTGTGTGTGTGTGTGTGTGTAAGTAGTATAAAAAACCTATAAATGAGGCTACCAACTACTCCTGTGTGTGTGTGTGTGTGTGTGTGTGTGTGTGTAAGTAGTATAAAAAACCTATAAATGAGGCCACCAACTACTCCTGTGTGTGTGTGTGTGTGTGTGTAAGTAGTATAAAAAACCTATAAATGAGGCCACCAACTACTCCTGTGTGTGTGTGTGTGTGTGTGTGTGTGTGTAAGTAGTATAAAAAACCTATAAATGCGGCCACCAACTACTCCTGTGTGTGTGTGTGTGTGTGTAAGTAGTATAAAAAACCTATAAATGAGGCCACCAACTACTCCTGTGTGTGTGTGTGTGTGTGTAAGTAGTATAAAAAACCTATAAATGAGGCCACCAACTACTCCTGTGTGTGTGTGTGTGTGTGTGTAAGTAGTATAAAAAACCTATAAATGAGGCCACCAACTACTCCTGTGTGTGTGTGTGTGTGTGTGTAAGTAGTATAAAAAACCTATAAATGAGGCCACCAACTACTCCTGTGTGTGTGTGTGTGTGTGTAAGTAGTATAAAAAACCTATAAATGAGGCCACCAACTACTCCTGTGTGTGTGTGTGTGTGTGTGTGTAAGTAGTATAAAAAACCTATAAATGAGGCTACCAACTACTCCTGTGTGTGTGTAAGTAGTATAAAAAACCTATAAATGAGGCCACCAACTACTCCCAGATTAAAATTTACTCCTTATAATGCACGGCACGTGGAGTTACTTCAATATATATTAAACAAATAATAGGTTCTCATACGCTGATCAAAGGTCATTGTAGATAAACAAATAATAGGTTCTCACACGCTGATCAAAGGTCATTGTAGATAAACAAATAATAGGTTCTCACACGCTGATCAAAGGTCATTGTAGATAAACAAATAATAGGTTCTCACACGCTGATCAAAGGTCATTGTAGATAAACAAATAATAGGTTCTCACACGCTGATCAAAGGTCATTGTAGATAAAAATGAGAATGTATGAGTAGGCTTTGGTTTGGAAACTAAGATATTGAAACCTCCGAGGTATTGAAAGTTAATTAAAGTAATTTTTATAATGACTTGCATTCTATATAGTTTAATCTTGGGATCAAAGGTTAATGTTAGAAGTAAGATGTAATCTATAAATAATTGGTTCAAAGAAATAAAATATATATAAAATGGCAAGTTTATCAAATACACAAAATCAGTCAGGGAAACATTCAGTTGAATTGCACATGAGCAAGCAATTATATAGCAAATATAAAATTCGCTTTCAACTGCCTTTTTAGCCGCCGAGATATAGAAAATTCGCTTTCAACTGCCTTTTTAGCCGCCGAGATATAGAAAATTCGCTTTCAACTGCCTTTTTAGCCGCCGAGATATAGAAAATTCGCTTTCAACTGCCTTTTTAGCCGCCGAGATATAGAAAATTCGCTTTCAGCGGCCTTTTTAGCCGCCGAGACATATAAAATTCGCTTTCAACTGCCTTTTTAGCCGCCGAGATATAGAAAATTCGCTTTCAGCGGCCTTTTTAGCCGCCGGGATATAGAAAATTCGCTTTCAGCGGCCTTTTTAGCCGCCGAGACATATAAAATTCGCTTTCAACTGCCTTTTTAGCCGCCGAGATATAGAAAATTCGCTTTCAGCGGCCTTTTTAGCCGCCGAGATATAGAAAAATCGCTTTCAGCGGCCTTTTTAGCCGCCGAGACATAGAAAATTCGCTTTCAGCGGCCTTTTTAGCCGCCGGGATATAGAAAATTCGCTTTCAGCGGCCTTTTTAGCCGCCGAGACATATAAAATTCGCTTTCAACTGCCTTTTTAGCCGCCGAGATATAGAAAATTCGCTTTCAGCGGCCTTTTTAGCCGCCGAGACATATAAAATTCGCTTTCAACTGCCTTTTTAGCCGCCGAGATATAGAAAATTCGCTTTCAGCGGCCTTTTTAGCCGCCGAGATATAGAAAATTCGCTTTCAGCGGCCTTTTTAGCCGCCGAGACATAGAAAATTCGCTTTCAGCGGCCTTTTTGGCCGCTGAGATATATAAAATTCGCTTTCAGCGTCAGACCGATTTTGGTATGTTTTTGGCACTTTTTCTGCATCCCCTTCTGATGTGGCTGATTCAAAATAAGTTTCAACTCCATTGAATTGAAAATCCCTGTGTCATGCTAACTCCAAATTGCTCTTACTGCTTCAACGTTGGTTTTACCAGACTGACAAAAAATGTCAAACTACAGTAAAATTTCAACTACTTTTTTTACACTAACTTATCACAAATTATTGTCACCAAATTTCACAAAATTTTTCGCTTAAGAATGGATGGATACCAATTTCCTGAAAATTGTTCAGATGTTCAGACTCTACTGTATATGAGCGCAATATGGTTGGAAGTTCATACGTAAATAATGTAGTTTCATTGATTGTAGAGTTGCACCAATCCAAATGGTCTGTCCAATATAATTGTTCACATGTTCAGACTCTACTGTATATGAGCGCAATATGGTTGGAAGTTCATACGTAAATAATGTAGTTTCATTGATTGTAGAGTTGCACCAATCCAAATGGTCTGTCCAATATAATTGTTCACATGTTCAGACTCTACTGTATATGAGCGCAATATGGTTGGAAGTTCATACGTAAATAATGTAGTTTCATTGATTGTAGAGTTGCACCAATCCAAATGGTCTGTCCAATATAATTGTTCACATGTTCAGACTCTACTGTATATGAGCGCAATATGGTTGGAAGTTCATACGTAAATAATCTAGTTTCATTGATTGTAGAGTTGCACCAATCCAAATGGTCTGTCCAATATAATTGTTCACATGTTCAGACTCTACTGTATATGAGCGCAATATGGTTGGAAGTTCATACGTAAATAATGTAGTTTCATTGATTGTAGAGTTGCACCAATCCAAATGGTCTGTCCAATATAATTACCAGACTCTACTGTATATGAGCGCAATATGGTTGGAAGTTCATACGTAAATAATGTAGTTTCATTGATTGTAGAGTTGCACCAATCCAAATGGTCTGTCCAATATAATTGTTCACATGTTCAGACTCTACTGTATATGAGCGCAATATGGTTGGAAGTTCATACGTAAATAATGTAGTTTCATTGATTGTAGAGTTGCACCAATCCAAATGGTCTGTCCAATATAATTGTTCACATGTTGAGACTCTACTGTATATGAGCGCAATATGGTTGGAAGTTCATACGTAAATAATGTAGTTTCATTGATTGTAGAGTTGCACCAATCCAAATGGTCTGTCCAATATAATTGTTCACATGTTGAGACTCTACTGTATATGAGCGCAATATGGTTGGAAGTTCATACGTAAATAATGTAGTTTCATTGATTGTAGAGTTGCACCAATCCAAATGGTCTGTCCAATATAATTGTTCACATGTTCAGACTCTACTGTATATGAGCGCAATATGGTTGGAAGTTCATACGTAAATAATGTAGTTTCATTGATTGTAGAGTTGCACCAATCCAAATGGTCTGTCCAATATAATTGTTCACATGTTGAGACTCTACTGTATATGAGCGCAATATGGTTGGAAGTTCATACGTAAATAATGTAGTTTCATTGATTGTAGAGTTGCACCAATCCAAATGGTCTGTCCAATATAATTGTTCACATGTTCAGACTCTACTGTATATGAGCGCAATATGGTTGGAAGTTCATACGTAAATAATGTAGTTTCATTGATTGTAGAGTTGCACCAATCCAAATGGTCTGTCCAATATAATTGTTCACATGTTCAGACTCTACTGTATATGAGCGCAATATGGTTGGAAGTTCATACGTAAATAATGTAGTTTCATTGATTGTAGAGTTGCACCAATCCAAATGGTCTGTCCAATATAATTGTTCACATGTTCAGACTCTACTGTATATGAGCGCAATATGGTTGGAAGTTCATACGTAAATAATGTAGTTTCATTGATTGTAGAGTTGCACCAATCCAAATGGTCTGTCCAATATAATTGTTCACATGTTCAGACTCTACTGTATATGAGCGCAATATGGTTGGAAGTTCATACGTAAATAATGTAGTTTCATTGATTGTAGAGTTGCACCAATCCAAATGGTCTGTCCAATATAATTGTTCACATGTTCAGACTCTACTGTATATGAGCGCAATATGGTTGGAAGTTCATACGTAAATAATGTAGTTTCATTGATTGTAGAGTTGCACCAATCCAAATGGTCTGTCCAATATAATTGTTCACATGTTCAGACTCTACTGTATATGAGCGCAATATGGTTGGAAGTTCATACGTAAATAATGTAGTTTCATTGATTGTAGAGTTGCACCAATCCAAATGGTCTGTCCAATATAATTGTTCACATGTTCAGACTCTACTGTATATGAGCGCAATATGGTTGGAAGTTCATACGTAAATAATGTAGTTTCATTGATTGTAGAGTTGCACCAATCCAAATGGTCTGTCCAATATAATTGTTCACATGTTCAGACTCTACTGTATATGAGCGCAATATGGTTGGAAGTTCATACGTAAATAATGTAGTTTCATTGATTGTAGAGTTGCACCAATCCAAATGGTCTGTCCAATATAATTGTTCACATGTTCAGACTCTACTGTATATGAGCGCAATATGGTTGGAAGTTCATACGTAAATAATGTAGTTTCATTGATTGTAGAGTTGCACCAATCCAAATGGTCTGTCCAATATAATTGTTCACATGTTCAGACTCTACTGTATATGAGCGCAATATGGTTGGAAGTTCATACGTAAATAATGTAGTTTCATTGATTGTAGAGTTGCACCAATCCAAATGGTCTGTCCAATATAATTGTTCACATGTTCAGACTCTACTGTATATGAGCGCAATATGGTTGGAAGTTCATACGTAAATAATGTAGTTTCATTGATTGTAGAGTTGCACCAATCCAAATGGTCTGTCCAATATAATTGTTCACATGTTCAGACTCTACTGTATATGAGCGCAATATGGTTGGAAGTTCATACGTAAATAATGTAGTTTCATTGATTGTAGAGTTGCACCAATCCAAATGGTCTGTCCAATATAATTGTTCACATGTTCAGACTCTACTGTATATGAGCGCAATATGGTTGGAAGTTCATACGTAAATAATGTAGTTTCATTGATTGTAGAGTTGCACCAATCCAAATGGTCTGTCCAATATAATTGTTCACATGTTCAGACTCTACTGTATATGAGCGCAATATGGTTGGAAGTTCATACGTAAATAATGTAGTTTCATTGATTGTAGAGTTGCACCAATCCAAATGGTCTGTCCAATATAATTGTTCACATGTTCAGACTCTACTGTATATGAGCGCAATATGGTTGGAAGTTCATACGTAAATAATGTAGTTTCATTGATTGTAGAGTTGCACCAATCCAAATGGTCTGTCCAATATAATTGTTCACATGTTCAGACTCTACTGTATATGAGCGCAATATGGTTGGAAGTTCATACGTAAATAATGTAGTTTCATTGATT
Organism: Nemertoderma westbladi; assembly: GCA_032718475.1. NCBI lineage: Eukaryota > Metazoa > Xenacoelomorpha > Nemertodermatida > Nemertodermatidae > Nemertoderma > Nemertoderma westbladi. The sequence goes on from JAUCBJ010007803.1 coordinate 35,188, forward strand.
GTAGAGTTGCACCAATCCAAATGGTCTGTCCAATATAATTGTTCACATGTTCAGACTCTACTGTATATGAGCGCAATATGGTTGGAAGTTCATACGTAAATAATGTAGTTTCATTGATTGTAGAGTTGCACCAATCCAAATGGTCTGTCCAATATAATTGTTCACATGTTCAGACTCTACTGTATATGAGCGCAATATGGTTGGAAGTTCATACGTAAATAATGTAGTTTCATTGATTGTAGAGTTGCACCAATCCAAATGGTCTGTCCAATATAATTGTTCACATGTTCAGACTCTACTGTATATGAGCGCAATATGGTTGGAAGTTCATACGTAAATAATGTAGTTTCATTGATTGTAGAGTTGCACCAATCCAAATGGTCTGTCCAATATAATTGTTCACATGTTCAGACTCTACTGTATATGAGCGCAATATGGTTGGAAGTTCATACGTAAATAATGTAGTTTCATTGATTGTAGAGTTGCACCAATCCAAATGGTCTGTCCAATATAATTGTTCACATGTTCAGACTCTACTGTATATGAGCGCAATATGGTTGGAAGTTCATACGTAAATAATGTAGTTTCATTGATTGTAGAGTTGCACCAATCCAAATGGTCTGTCCAATATAATTGTTCACATGTTCAGACTCTACTGTATATGAGCGCAATATGGTTGGAAGTTCATACGTAAATAATGTAGTTTCATTGATTGTAGAGTTGCACCAATCCAAATGGTCTGTCCAATATAATTGTTCACATGTTCAGACTCTACTGTATATGAGCGCAATATGGTTGGAAGTTCATACGTAAATAATGTAGTTTCATTGATTGTAGAGTTGCACCAATCCAAATGGTCTGTCCAATATAATTGTTCACATGTTCAGACTCTACTGTATATGAGCGCAATATGGTTGGAAGTTCATACGTAAATAATGTAGTTTCATTGATTGTAGAGTTGCACCAATCCAAATGGTCTGTCCAATATAATTGTTCACATGTTCAGACTCTACTGTATATGAGCGCAATATGGTTGGAAGTTCATACGTAAATAATGTAGTTTCATTGATTGTAGAGTTGCACCAATCCAAATGGTCTGTCCAATATAATTGTTCACATGTTCAGACTCTACTGTATATGAGCGCAATATGGTTGGAAGTTCATACGTAAATAATGTAGTTTCATTGATTGTAGAGTTGCACCAATCCAAATGGTCTGTCCAATATAATTGTTCACATGTTCAGACTCTACTGTATATGAGCGCAATATGGTTGGAAGTTCATACGTAAATAATGTAGTTTCATTGATTGTAGAGTTGCACCAATCCAAATGGTCTGTCCAATATAATTGTTCACATGTTCAGACTCTACTGTATATGAGCGCAATATGGTTGGAAGTTCATACGTAAATAATGTAGTTTCATTGATTGTAGAGTTGCACCAATCCAAATGGTCTGTCCAATATAATTGTTCACATGTTCAGACTCTACTGTATATGAGCGCAATATGGTTGGAAGTTCATACGTAAATAATGTAGTTTCATTGATTGTAGAGTTGCACCAATCCAAATGGTCTGTCCAATATAATTGTTCACATGTTCAGACTCTACTGTATATGAGCGCAATATGGTTGGAAGTTCATACGTAAATAATGTAGTTTCATTGATTGTAGAGTTGCACCAATCCAAATGGTCTGTCCAATATAATTGTTCACATGTTCAGACTCTACTGTATATGAGCGCAATATGGTTGGAAGTTCATACGTAAATAATGTAGTTTCATTGATTGTAGAGTTGCACCAATCCAAATGGTCTGTCCAATATAATTGTTCACATGTTCAGACTCTACTGTATATGAGCGCAATATGGTTGGAAGTTCATACGTAAATAATGTAGTTTCATTGATTGTAGAGTTGCACCAATCCAAATGGTCTGTCCAATATAATTGTTCACATGTTCAGACTCTACTGTATATGAGCGCAATATGGTTGGAAGTTCATACGTAAATAATGTAGTTTCATTGATTGTAGAGTTGCACCAATCCAAATGGTCTGTCCAATATAATTGTTCACATGTTCAGACTCTACTGTATATGAGCGCAATATGGTTGGAAGTTCATACGTAAATAATGTAGTTTCATTGATTGTAGAGTTGCACCAATCCAAATGGTCTGTCCAATATAATTGTTCACATGTTCAGACTCTACTGTATATGAGCGCAATATGGTTGGAAGTTCATACGTAAATAATGTAGTTTCATTGATTGTAGAGTTGCACCAATCCAAATGGTCTGTCCAATATAATTGTTCACATGTTCAGACTCTACTGTATATGAGCGCAATATGGTTGGAAGTTCATACGTAAATAATGTAGTTTCATTGATTGTAGAGTTGCACCAATCCAAATGGTCTGTCCAATATAATTGTTCACATGTTCAGACTCTACTGTATATGAGCGCAATATGGTTGGAAGTTCATACGTAAATAATGTAGTTTCATTGATTGTAGAGTTGCACCAATCCAAATGGTCTGTCCAATATAATTGTTCACATGTTCAGACTCTACTGTATATGAGCGCAATATGGTTGGAAGTTCATACGTAAATAATGTAGTTTCATTGATTGTAGAGTTGCACCAATCCAAATGGTCTGTCCAATATAATTGTTCACATGTTCAGACTCTACTGTATATGAGCGCAATATGGTTGGAAGTTCATACGTAAATAATGTAGTTTCATTGATTGTAGAGTTGCACCAATCCAAATGGTCTGTCCAATATAATTGTTCACATGTTCAGACTCTACTGTATATGAGCGCAATATGGTTGGAAGTTCATACGTAAATAATGTAGTTTCATTGATTGTAGAGTTGCACCAATCCAAATGGTCTGTCCAATATAATTGTTCACATGTTCAGACTCTACTGTATATGAGCGCAATATGGTTGGAAGTTCATACGTAAATAATGTAGTTTCATTGATTGTAGAGTTGCACCAATCCAAATGGTCTGTCCAATATAATTGTTCACATGTTCAGACTCTACTGTATATGAGCGCAATATGGTTGGAAGTTCATACGTAAATAATGTAGTTTCATTGATTGTAGAGTTGCACCAATCCAAATGGTCTGTCCAATATAATTGTTCACATGTTCAGACTCTACTGTATATGAGCGCAATATGGTTGGAAGTTCATACGTAAATAATGTAGTTTCATTGATTGTAGAGTTGCACCAATCCAAATGGTCTGTCCAATATAATTGTTCACATGTTCAGACTCTACTGTATATGAGCGCAATATGGTTGGAAGTTCATACGTAAATAATGTAGTTTCATTGATTGTAGAGTTGCACCAATCCAAATGGTCTGTCCAATATAATTGTTCACATGTTCAGACTCTACTGTATATGAGCGCAATATGGTTGGAAGTTCATACGTAAATAATGTAGTTTCATTGATTGTAGAGTTGCACCAATCCAAATGGTCTGTCCAATATAATTGTTCACATGTTCAGACTCTACTGTATATGAGCGCAATATGGTTGGAAGTTCATACGTAAATAATGTAGTTTCATTGATTGTAGAGTTGCACCAATCCAAATGGTCTGTCCAATATAATTGTTCACATGTTCAGACTCTACTGTATATGAGCGCAATATGGTTGGAAGTTCATACGTAAATAATGTAGTTTCATTGATTGTAGAGTTGCACCAATCCAAATGGTCTGTCCAATATAATTGTTCACATGTTCAGACTCTACTGTATATGAGCGCAATATGGTTGGAAGTTCATACGTAAATAATGTAGTTTCATTGATTGTAGAGTTGCACCAATCCAAATGGTCTGTCCAATATAATTGTTCACATGTTCAGACTCTACTGTATATGAGCGCAATATGGTTGGAAGTTCATACGTAAATAATGTAGTTTCATTGATTGTAGAGTTGCACCAATCCAAATGGTCTGTCCAATATAATTGTTCACATGTTCAGACTCTACTGTATATGAGCGCAATATGGTTGGAAGTTCATACGTAAATAATGTAGTTTCATTGATTGTAGAGTTGCACCAATCCAAATGGTCTGTCCAATATAATTGTTCACATGTTCAGACTCTACTGTATATGAGCGCAATATGGTTGGAAGTTCATACGTAAATAATGTAGTTTCATTGATTGTAGAGTTGCACCAATCCAAATGGTCTGTCCAATATAATTGTTCACATGTTCAGACTCTACTGTATATGAGCGCAATATGGTTGGAAGTTCATACGTAAATAATGTAGTTTCATTGATTGTAGAGTTGCACCAATCCAAATGGTCTGTCCAATATAATTGTTCACATGTTCAGACTCTACTGTATATGAGCGCAATATGGTTGGAAGTTCATACGTAAATAATGTAGTTTCATTGATTGTAGAGTTGCACCAATCCAAATGGTCTGTCCAATATAATTGTTCACATGTTCAGACTCTACTGTATATGAGCGCAATATGGTTGGAAGTTCATACGTAAATAATGTAGTTTCATTGATTGTAGAGTTGCACCAATCCAAATGGTCTGTCCAATATAATTGTTCACATGTTCAGACTCTACTGTATATGAGCGCAATATGGTTGGAAGTTCATACGTAAATAATGTAGTTTCATTGATTGTAGAGTTGCACCAATCCAAATGGTCTGTCCAATATAATTGTTCACATGTTCAGACTCTACTGTATATGAGCGCAATATGGTTGGAAGTTCATACGTAAATAATGTAGTTTCATTGATTGTAGAGTTGCACCAATCCAAATGGTCTGTCCAATATAATTGTTCACATGTTCAGACTCTACTGTATATGAGCGCAATATGGTTGGAAGTTCATACGTAAATAATGTAGTTTCATTGATTGTAGAGTTGCACCAATCCAAATGGTCTGTCCAATATAATTGTTCACATGTTCAGACTCTACTGTATATGAGCGCAATATGGTTGGAAGTTCATACGTAAATAATGTAGTTTCATTGATTGTAGAGTTGCACCAATCCAAATGGTCTGTCCAATATAATTGTTCACATGTTCAGACTCTACTGTATATGAGCGCAATATGGTTGGAAGTTCATACGTAAATAATGTAGTTTCATTGATTGTAGAGTTGCACCAATCCAAATGGTCTGTCCAATATAATTGTTCACATGTTCAGACTCTACTGTATATGAGCGCAATATGGTTGGAAGTTCATACGTAAATAATGTAGTTTCATTGATTGTAGAGTTGCACCAATCCAAATGGTCTGTCCAATATAATTGTTCACATGTTCAGACTCTACTGTATATGAGCGCAATATGGTTGGAAGTTCATACGTAAATAATGTAGTTTCATTGATTGTAGAGTTGCACCAATCCAAATGGTCTGTCCAATATAATTGTTCACATGTTCAGACTCTACTGTATATGAGCGCAATATGGTTGGAAGTTCATACGTAAATAATGTAGTTTCATTGATTGTAGAGTTGCACCAATCCAAATGGTCTGTCCAATATAATTGTTCACATGTTCAGACTCTACTGTATATGAGCGCAATATGGTTGGAAGTTCATACGTAAATAATGTAGTTTCATTGATTGTAGAGTTGCACCAATCCAAATGGTCTGTCCAATATAATTGTTCACATGTTCAGACTCTACTGTATATGAGCGCAATATGGTTGGAAGTTCATACGTAAATAATGTAGTTTCATTGATTGTAGAGTTGCACCAATCCAAATGGTCTGTCCAATATAATTGTTCACATGTTCAGACTCTACTGTATATGAGCGCAATATGGTTGGAAGTTCATACGTAAATAATGTAGTTTCATTGATTGTAGAGTTGCACCAATCCAAATGGTCTGTCCAATATAATTGTTCACATGTTCAGACTCTACTGTATATGAGCGCAATATGGTTGGAAGTTCATACGTAAATAATGTAGTTTCATTGATTGTAGAGTTGCACCAATCCAAATGGTCTGTCCAATATAATTGTTCACATGTTCAGACTCTACTGTATATGAGCGCAATATGGTTGGAAGTTCATACGTAAATAATGTAGTTTCATTGATTGTAGAGTTGCACCAATCCAAATGGTCTGTCCAATATAATTGTTCACATGTTCAGACTCTACTGTATATGAGCGCAATATGGTTGGAAGTTCATACGTAAATAATGTAGTTTCATTGATTGTAGAGTTGCACCAATCCAAATGGTCTGTCCAATATAATTGTTCACATGTTCAGACTCTACTGTATATGAGCGCAATATGGTTGGAAGTTCATACGTAAATAATGTAGTTTCATTGATT